>CANYCX011834950.1:0-20455 GCA_948193385.1 Breynia disticha f. nivosa | reverse complement strand
GGGTGAATCTCGATCGAGATATACCTTCTGTCCATGTTTCTTCTTCTTTTGCTTCACTTTTCATAACATTGCATGCAATTCATGCCCCCAATCAAAGCTTGTAACTTGTGAATTATGCTTCCAAAATGGTCTCGCTCAATTTCCATCAAAACATATCCAATTCTTCATGTTCTTCAATCAAACCTAGATAAAACCAAAACAACCATAAACTTATAAAAATCCATTGGTTTATCTATCAAAATAACATGAAAATCAACTAAAATTAAATGGAATAAATGTGTATATTTGGCCCTATCAATGACTCTCATGCCATAAAGCAAATATGTGTCCAGAAGGTGAGTCACGAACATGACTCACCATGATTACGAATGCAGGACACAAATAGACTCAAATAGACTCAAACAGACTCAAATAGACTGAAACGGACTCATTTGCTTGGCTTGCAAATTTTAGGCAGAACACGAGTCACGAGCGTGACTCACATTCTTAATGCCAAATTGAAGCTAAATGGAAGGAAAATTTGGGCAGAAAGCAAGTCACAAACGTGACTTGCTTGGACCACATTTGTGACTCACTTTTTAGATGAATTTCTTTGACAGAACATGAGTAACGAACGTGACTCATGTGAACCATGAATGAAGAGCTGAGGGTGGCAAATGTGACTCACCAAACATGGTCCAAAATGTCCTTAAGAATAAGGGTTTAAGTGGGGGCATTCTTGACACTTCACAAGGGTTGTCTGGAGGCTTATAAATAGGGTTGTGTTAGGTTTATGTCTTATCTTTTAGCCACCCTTGAAGTGAGAGCAAGAGCTTGGAACTAATGGTTTCTTTCTTCCTTCTTTGTTGTTTTTATTTCTCTTTTGTTAATTTTTTACCTAGCATGTTAGGCTTGGGTTTTTGTTGGGTTTTCTTGGATGTAAGTAGAGTTTTAGACTTGGTTTATTTACATGATAAATTGAGGTTTTGTGCTTGAATGAATTATCTTTTGATAAATGAATGTCTATTTGATTGGGTTTATGGATGAATGATAGTCTAGACATTGTGTGATTGATTGCTTGTAATGTACATGTTGTGATTGTGATAGAAAGAGCGATGTAATTAATTAAGGGCATGTGAATGATCCATAGTAGTGACAGTCTAGGATTAGATCCCATTGCACTTTAATTAATCGAATGTTAGCTTAGAACATTTGATTGCAAAATTGTCTTATCTTTCAATTTTAGTAATCCTATTCCGGAGTTGCGAAAGCCTAAGTTTAGGAGGGCAAATCTAATAGAGTTAGGGCTTGTTTGGATAGAAATATACCAAATGACCTTGTTGTTTTCGATGAAATGCCTAAGTGACTATTGCCTTGTCTAGTTTAGTGTATCACGAAAGTAGAACACTTGCTAGTCTTCAGGACGCAACTTTGAGCATCCCGAAAGGGATTCTTAATTGACGATAGCACGAGAACACCGTCATTAGCCTAAAGTCATTAAGTAACCAAGTGTATTCTCTATTGCAATCTAGGAAAACCCACATTTTTAGTCCATTGTTGAGTCTTTATTTTAGTGTTTGTTTTTGCATTTCCTTGTTCAATTCAAAAACCCAAATTCCAATTCATGTTTATTGCTTTTCTTTATTTTCTCGATAGCACCGAATCAATTTGAATACGACGTTCCTTGAGAGATTCGATCACGGGAGGCATACTTCCGTGGTAAAACTACACCGATCTAGTGCACTTGCTGGACACCAGTCACTTACCATCATCAATTTCGTACAATACATATCAACCACAACCTCACATAAATTCCAAGAAAATCACATATATCATACCCGACCAACTCGTGGCCCAAGCCAACACAACATCATTCAAAACATGTAAAATGTAACATCACTCAATTTCCAATAATTCACATCAAAGCATTCATCAAATCTTTACGCACGTCAACAACCAAGAACATGCGTAACATATCATTTTCATTCACTGCCACTTAACATCCAAATTTCCATAATTATCCTCAAACCATTCAACACATAAGCAAACACAAGATCATTCAAAGATCTAGCAAATCACATAAATTTGACCATTCAAAGACAAAACTTGCTATGATAAGCGTCAAAGTGCACTTACCTCGAGATCCGTGTAGCCGGTTCTAGGCTCAACTCTGCCCGGGGTTCTGATTTTCTAACTCCTACATAAAACAAGCCATATTTTTCTTATTACACTCATTTTGAAACTAAATTTTAGATTCTAATATCTTTTTCCCATGAATCCCCAATTACCTCAACCCTAAAATCACAAAACTCCCTCATTCTTGCAAAACTAAGCTACATTCACAAACCATTAAGAACACACATCAAAACCCACAAAACCCTACACAAAACCCTCAATTTTACACAAAACTTTTGGATGAAAAACAAGATTACCTTGCTAAAATCTGTTTAGAAACCCTATAGCTCGTCTAGGTTACGTCCCTTTACAAAAACTATGAGTTTTTATGTGTAGGAAGAAAGTTTTTAAGGTCTAGTAAGGTTAGGATGATGTTTCTAGGGTTTTGGGAAGAGGAAGGGTCAGGTGTGTTGAAGAAATATGTTTTTCTCTGTGAACCCCATTTTTAGATAGTTCATTTTTGAATAAATACAATTTTCGCACCTATTTTTTTTCTTTTTAAAATAACAACTCACACCAATGAAAGGGAAGAATATATATATATATAGATATATAAATATGAAGAGTAGCACATGCATTTCATTAAACCAAACCCAAATACAGAATAATGTCAAATGTATGCGGAAGCGTATGGTTTTTGATTTAAAAGAATGCAAGTGCTAAAAGCCTATACTGACATGTGTATGACTATACAAAATGCAAAGGTATGATTCTCCAAAAATCTCTAGGAGCCGACCTATCAGCAAGGTATCACATGCGCAAGTTTTGCCAAAAGTACGTCCCAGCACCAACTATTGTTGATCTGCACACATTTCAGCAAAACACACGTGAGTATTTTTAATACTCAATAAGCTTTCCCTCAGTGTTGTTTCTACGCTGAGGTGCAGGGGAGTCTTCGGACTCCGCGGCCTAGCCTCCGCCACATACAATCTATTAAGTCTACTCTTAGACTTTCACACAAGGCAAAGTTTACATGTCTCAACAAGTTTTTAATATGTTTAATGTATTATGGAAACCTCCAGAATCATTAGGATAGTTTAGATATGCCTTAGTATGTTATTTAGGTCAAAATTATGTTTTCTGGACAAAATAACATAGGTTTATGCCTTAGGTAACGTACGTTATTCTTCCCCTAAACTGCAGATACGAATAAAGTATCTCAAGCCCTAATTAACGTAGGTTAATTATCATTAATGTACGTTAATGATACCAATAACGTACTTTAATCCTTCAGATGCATTCTGCCCGAAATTCCTAAGTCTTATTCTCAAACTACACATGCCATTCATCCTTTAACATACCAATAGCCATTAAGACATTCATATAAACCCATTGTACATTCAAATCAACATGCTTAACCATTTTAAACATATAATTAATACATTACATCAAATCAACCCAAATCATAAACATTCATTCCATCCACAAAACATCATTCCATAGACACATGCTCACAACACAACACATCATCAACTTCCATTCCTTCACATATCAACACCATTTACATTGACATATCAAGCTATTTTCATACCCATAACAATTCAAAATCTTCATATAAACACCAATAATAAAAAGTGAATGAATGCATTTATGCGAATGCTAATGCAACCACACAATGCATTGCTCCGGAGCCTTAAACTTCGTAAGGGAGAGACTCCACTAGATCCTTGCTACTTTGGGTACCCGCCCCTCAAATTAAGAGAGAGACTCCACTCGATCTCTTTGCACATATTGGACAACCGTCCCTTATTTTATATGAAGAGAGACTCCACTCATCTTCCGTGCATATGGGCCATTTTCTCTTTAAATAATATCTCATGCGAAATGCCCATACGATGCCACATGACATGAAATGAATGACAAGAAATCATTTCCCAAGGCCTTAACCACACCAATCCATAATGAGCATCAAACATGAATCATAATGCAAAACAAACCTCAATCCATATATTAATATTCCACACATTACATTTGTAAAGCCCTAGAAATTCATCCATTTCTAATTGAAATAATGATCATGACATGGGAGGTTAATTCATGAAAAATGATGACTAGGAAATGGGTCTAAGAATGGAACAGAACTCGTATGTGCGTGTGCTGAATTGCATGCAATAATGACAAGATCATGGTTGTGCGTTATGAATAAAGTCAAGTATAAACATGTGGAATAAAGATTAGTAACTAAATGGCTTAAGGTTGTGTATCAATAGTGTGGTTAATTGAGATAGGGTGTGTGTAAAGGAGCATAAGTGCTATGGTGATAAGTATGAACTATGGAAGGTTGAACAATGTGTAAGTTGATCTTTAAACTGGTGGTTTTGATCTTGATAAAGTTTATGAATCACATGTTTCAAGGTTATTGATGTTTAATTAAGTTGGAATGATGTTTAAATAAAGTTGGAAGTATGTTTGTACAAAGATATACATGTTCGGGAGAAAAAGAGGCCGAAAATCGATAAGTGCAGCAGTCTGCACTAAATTAACGTACGTTAATGGAGTCATTAACATACGTTAATGTGATTAACGTGTGTTATTTGTAAGAATAACGTATGTTATTCTTCACAGCTGGCCAAAATCTGAATTTTTGTTAACGTACGTTAATCTGCAAAATAACGTACGTTATCGGGAGTCTGGACAGGTCATTAAAAGGCCGAGAACAGTCACAAACTGGGCAAAAGCAACCCAAAACCTCTCAAACACTCTCCCAACTTCACAAACCCTTTCCTAAGCCTTCCCAAACACATAACCTTCCAATAAACATCGAGATTTCAGCGGATTATCGTTGATTGTGAACTCCAATCGAACCTTTCTCACCCTAGGGTTAAAAGCTACGGGAAAAGGTAAGAATTTCTGATTCAAGGCTGAAATGTGAATGAAATTAGGTACATTTGGTAGGGTTTTGTTGGGTTTTGGTTGTATTTCATGATTCTATAAGTGTTTAACCCTAAAACATAACATATCATGAGATTTAAGAGATTAGGGTTTTAGGGGATTTTGGGAATTTCGGGAAAAATGGTCAGCAATGTTGAAATATGGTACATTGTTTGTTAAACTATGGTAGATGTGATTGAATGTATGTAGGAAACAACAACCAGAACCTGAATCGAAGATTAGTGCCGAATCGAGTCCGCGGGACTGCGAGGTAAGTGTTTTTGAACACTTACGATAAGATGTTGCCTTTGAATGGATAAATTATGTGATAATAGTTGTCTTTGATGGAATGATAATGAGTTTGTGCTAAATGAAAGCTTGAAATTGAATATGCCTTATGTGATTTGTTAGGATGTTGGCAAGATTTGCAATTGGTATGTATGAATGTCTTCCTTGATGATTAAGGATGCTAAACGATCGAAATTAAGTGTCCTACGATGCAAATTGATGATACTGATGATAATTCGACATTACTCCATTGTGGGATGATATATGTTGTTGGTTGAGTGGCAGTTGATGTGCCTTATGTTGTGTTAAATGAAACTAGAATGTTGCTTAGCATTGGTGTTGGAATGAGTGTATTGCAAATGGCTTCTAAATGCATGTTTTCTTTATGAACAAGTTGTATGATCATAAGTATGAAGCTTATGATGAAATTCGTATGGTATGCCTGTATATGTATTGTGAATACAATGTGATATGAACTATGAAAGTTGGTTTGCGCTATGATATGTTATGAATGTTCTAGCCACAAGTTGGCACATTATGAGTTTGATATAGAAAATTGTGTTGAGCATTCATGTGCACATTGCGAATGTTCCTATTAAGATATGTGATGAACTCCTTTGAGTTGCAAATGTTGTGTGATAATTATGCCACGAGTTGGCCGTATGAATGTGTTGGTTTATGTGCGATATGGATTGAATTGAGGAACATTCATGTGCATGTGTTTTGAGAACATTTGAGATGAAATGCATGGAGTTTCATTCATACATATCGTTATTGTGTTGGCATGAGCACGTGTATGTGCATTGAGAAAAAGGGAGCATATGGCTCACATTTGATAAAATGGGGGATTAGCCCAAATGTTTGAGAACACAAGAGTTTGCCTCTTACTGTTACGTTTATGCCGAACGAGAGCTCAATGGCGGGCAAGGCCCGATGGATTACGATAAATGGGGGATTAGCCCGATTGTGAGAAAATAGGGGATTAGCCCAAATATGAATTAATTCCAAGCCAGTCCCGATGATTTGATACCGAGCGAGAGCTCAATGATTTGATGCCGGGCTAGACCCAATGATTTTAGACCTCGGGTACATATCTGTGGACAATGCATTAGCATTGCACTTACATTCATTTGGCATACATGTTATTGATTGCACGGGAATGAATGCGTATGAATTGGTTATGATATGAGAATGATGTATGATTGAATGATATCAACTCGTGTATGAGTTATGAATGGCTTATACTTTGAATAAGAAATGAATGTTATTATAGGGATGGATAACCTTGTATGATTATATGTTAATTCTATGAGTGGTATAATCTAATTGGAGTGGTGATATGTGTGATGGTTCGATGATTAAATGATATTTGTTTTGGTAGTTGAATGTGGAAACCTTTATGGTTTGATTTTGTTTTGCTACATTGAGGATTTGTTATGGTACGAGAAATGTGGGTTGTATGTGAATGTGTTGTTGTGAGATTATGTAAGTGAGGTTTGTTTTTGCGGTTTGTTTTGAGAAATTGCTTATGAATGATTGAAATCACAATATAAATGAAATGATAAATGTATGTGATTGTGTTTTTGATTATGTGGATTTGGTTTGTTAATTCAATAATGTTGTGTGTGGAATAAGAGAAATAAAATGGTTGATTGGGAGGCTAAAAGATTGGGATGTATTAAGTGTGTATGTGTGAACCTTATTTTTTTAAATACCAATTTTCCTGATAAACATTATAATTTAAAGATATGATATGAAATCAAATTTGAAAACAGAGGAGAGAGAAAAAAAAGATATATAAACGCTCATTTTATAAATCTCAGCCCAATTTATTTTCATTCTTAAAACAAACACGAGCGGAAGCAAAATAAGCTTGAAAAAATGTTCGGGAGCTCGACCTCTGACGTAAGCTGGAAGAATATCGATCAACTCTGGGGTCCAGTGACGGCAACTACCTACGATATGCACAATCATTTAAGACAACAACGGGTGAGTATAAACAATACTCACTAAGTATTCTTAGCTTTTAACTTAAATGATGTGCATGGGAAAACATAAATTAGCACGAGGATGTGCCTATCTATCTTGTCCCTTGGCATCCCCGAATGCCTAACAAATTGTTTTACACAGATATCAAATAGCACACAGCGTATCAACCACACATGTTTATAACTCAATTCAGCACAAAACATTACAATAATCCAGCACACAGCTTCATTATGATCACACAGATCACAACAACTCTCAATTAATATCGTACACATCAAATACAAACCACACAAGTTCAATCTTATCAATTCTCAATCATACATATATGAATGAAATGTATGAAATGAAATGCTAATGTTATTCACACAGAATGCCCCAGGTTTTGTTCACCATTTCACACAGCAGTGGAAATCCTCTATCGCACACAACAGAGGTATGGCATACAGCCTGAGCACACAGCTCTGAGCAAAGCTCGTAATTACAGACCATAGCACACAGCAGTCCAGGATAACACACAGTAATCCTATTTCTTGCCACACAGACTCGTGTCACACAGATATGTAAATGTATGAATGTAACTAATATGAATATCATTCATATTCGCACGCATCATCTGAATGACATTCATTCTGCACACAGCACAATATTGCATAGCACACAGCACAACATTAATCTCAGCTCACACAGAGCAAATCAGACAATACCACACAGGTATTCAATTAATATCCATCAAAGCATATCAATACATTTGTATCAAGCAACATCTCATTCATTATGGTTCAACTAAGAACCTAACAACTCAGTATAGCATTATAGGCCAACTATCTTAACTTTGCTTAATCAACGTAATTCTAATAATTACGAATTCAATTTAGTAAGCGTAAGAACACTTACCTGGAAATACGTGCAAAACTCAACAAAAACACTACTCCTCAAATCACTCCACTCGTCGTGCAGATCCTCCTGTACGAAATTCAATACAAATATGGTGTTACTTAACCAATTTATCGTTGATTCTACCTTTAGAATCATTAAAATCCTATTATCAACCAATAGTCAACATTTTAGTAAGCTTCCTCCATATCCAATTCTTCCTAAGGCAACCAATTGATGTTTTCTATCATTCAATCAGTTACTAATCATCAACCAAACTTGTTAAAATCATCTATCTTTCCAAAACAGCAAGAATTCACAAGTTTTTCGAAAAATTTGAATTCTATGATCATGCTCAAATCTTGTGTTTTATGGTTTCTGATTGATAGATTAATAATCTACAGCTAAAACCCATCAAAACCATACCAAACACGTCCATTTTTCACATCAATTTCAGATCAAACTCAGCAATTCTTCTTTAAAAACCTAAAATGGAGAATATTACCTTTAGAGCATGATTCTGTGGAAAACCAGCAGTAATTCTTGTGTTGGTTGGATGATTTAGTGTTTAAATGACCTTAGGTAAGTATCTGGAAGTTGAGAGAACTTTTGGGAATGTTTGGAGGTGATTTTCTGATTGATAGATTAATGATCTACTGCATTGTTCAATTTTTCAATCTGTTTTGATCCGATTCGATTCCATTTTGACATATTTTCCTTATATATCAATCCTAACATATTTGAGGATGTTACAGTATGACCCTATGTGTGTATGATTAAATTGTGGCCTAATGACTTAATGTTTATGATAAACATGTTTAAAATGATTAATGATGTATTGGTGTGTATAAGAAGGTTGAATAAGTGTGTAGGAAGATGGTTTGATATGTTAGACGATGTGTGATATACATCTCAGAAAAGTGGGTAAAATGCTGCAGAAGCCATTAATGTACATTATTAGGGAAGATAATGTATGTTAATGAGCTTAAACCTATGTTAATTTCATATTCACTTACGTTATGCTTCTCCTAGAACTGTAGTTTTGTCTGTTGATGAATAACGTACGTTATGGCTTATCAAACCTACATTAATGTGGTTCAGAGACCTTATTTTGGCCTAAATAATGTCCTAATGATTGTCTAAAGTGACCTAATGATTTAGGATGTTGTCCATAGTGAATAAACACATAAAATGAAAGAATAAACACTCATCATGGTATGTTTGTGGTTTGTTTGGGAGATTACTCAAGAGTGATTGAGAATGATAAGAGAGAGGAAATGACAAATGATTGTTTGTAAGATGGCTTTAGGGCGCCATTAGGGAGGATAGGTCGGGAAGGCCGAGGACTCCCCTGTACTCCAGCTTTAATAACACTAGGGGATCACATACAAAGTATACCTTGTATACTCACCCGTGTTTGCTGTTGATTTGTCCGCGGAGTGACAAGTACCAGAGACGGGACTACGTGATCAGCGAGGCTAGCAGTGCAGTACTGAAGGTCAGACTCCCAGTTGGTTTGGTTATGTGTATATTTGTGTATCTATGCATACCTTAGTATATATGGGTTTTATAAAGTTGTCATACTAAATTGTTTCCATGGCTTCTGCATTTCTAAATCATATTTGATGTGTAACTTGTATCTTATGTTTGGGCAAATTGTGTCTTCATTTTATCTCTCCTACAAATTATGTTTTTTAAAAAATAGTGCTCAAACTCATATTTATTCAAAAATGAACTTTGTAAAAATTGGCATCACAGTTTTAATGCAAAATGGAAAAGAGATAGCATATGCCTCTAGACAACTCAGACCACATGAAACAAACTATCCAGTACATGATTTAGAGTTTGGAACAGTAGTATTTGCTCTTAAGATCCAGAGACACTATCTTTATGGCGAGACATTTCAGATTTTTATTGATCACAAAAGTTTGAAATATTTGATGACTACAAAAGAATTGAATATGAGGCAAAGACAGTGGTTAGACTTGTTGAAAGACTATGATTGCACAATTGAATATCATCTAAAAAAAGAAAATGTGGTTGTGGATGCACTCAGTAGAAAGTCAAGTGTTGCTATATCTAGTTTATATTTAGCACGTATACCTGCTTTGATAGGTTTACAAAGTTTAAATACCAATTAGAAATAACTAAATCGGGAGTGTTAATAGAAACATTGATGGTTCAAACAATGTTGTTATGAATATATAAGCAGACCAACAACAAAATAAAGAGTGAATTAGGATAATTGAACAAATTGATCAAGGTTTTAAGATCCCATCTCATTTGGTTGACGAGTTATTAATGATGTGATCTAAAGATGTGTATTGAAGATTGATGGAATTTGACTGAAGATACTGGATGTTCATAATGCTCCATACGCTATGCATGCAAGGATAACAAAAATGTACAATACTCTGAAACAACACTATTGATGGCCAAACATAAAAAAGGAAGTAGTTGAATTCTTATCCAGATGTCTAGTAAGTCAACAGGTAAAGTATGAACATCAAGCACCTACAGGACTACTTCAGCCATTATCAATGCTAGTCTGGAAGTAGGAATGAAAAACTGCGGACTTGTTGATAGGGTTACCACGTACATAGTTGGGTAAAGACACAATTTGGTTGATTGTAGATAGAATGATCAAAACTATGCATTTCTTACCGATTAAAATTGGAATCACTCTAGAGCAGTTGGCAGAGTTGTATATACGAGATATAGTTTGATTCCATAGTATCACATAGAGATCCTAGGTTTACTTACAGATTTTAACAGACATTGTAGAGTGCATTGGGTACAACATTGAATTTCAATACTATTTTTCATCCACAGACTGATGGACAGACGGAGAGAATTATATAGACATTAGAGTGCATTGGGTACAACATTGAATTTCATCCACAGGCTCTTTTGATTTGTATATACCACTAATGGAATTTGCTTACAACATTCAATACCATAATAACATTGGTATGGCACCGTATGAAGCTCTATATGGATAAAAATGTAGAAGTTTGATATGCTGGAACAGAGAAGGGATGGAAATATTTGAAAGACCTAAACTTATTGAAGAAACAATTGAAAAAGTTGAGCTGATGAAAAGCAAATTGAAAGCTACTTAGGATAGATAGAAGAGTTACTATTGTCATCATAGAAGAGAGGTAAAAAATTAGAGATAAAGTCTTTTAAAAGTTTTGCCCTGGAAAGGAATATTGCAATTTGGAAATAGAAGAAAGTTAAGTCCCATATACATTGGACCTTATGAAGTTATAGAGCGAATTGGTCCATATGCCTACAAACTTGTGTTACCTACAAAGCTAGCACAAATACATGATGTTTTTCATGTGAGTATACTTAGGAGAGACAGATTAGATCCTACCCATGTTATATCAAAATCAGAGGAACATGTTTTAAAAAACTTAATCTATACTAAAGGACCTTTCCAGATTGTTCATCATAGAACAAAACATGTAAGAACCAAATAGATTCCAATGGTTAAAGTTCTATGAAAATATCATAATCTAGAAAAAGAGATATGAGTGACTATGGATAGGATGAGACACGAATATCCACTACTATTCATATGTAAATGTTATACAATGAGTAATTGTATTTGCATATAGAAACATATAGAATGCAGGATTATAAAGATAAATACCAAAAATAGAGAACAAAAGTGAATTTTAAGGATGAAAATCTTTAAAGGGGAAAGATTTGCAACATTCTCATCTTAAAACCTTATAATTAAGTAAAATAAGTAAAACTATTAAAATGAATAAGAAGTAATTATTGTATTTAACAAAGATAAGTCATAAAATGTAAGTTAAATGGTAATATTGAACAAGTTAATATTTATACAATTAGGGTTACAAAGAAATGAAGTTTAGATGTGAAATCAATAAGAAAACAAAGGAACGACACGGTGGCCATCCTGAAAATACACTGGGCGTGCTCCTAGGAAAATATATGAGCATGATCATGCTAAAAAATGAGGAGAAAAATGAGATTTGATGCTAACATGGTCATGCTAGCGTTAGCATGGGCTGTGCTGAGTCGCTAAAAATTTAGAAACATTGGAAATTGAAGCAGGACATGGAGAAATTAATCTAGAATGGGGTGTGTTGTAGGCAACACAGTCATATTGAGCCTTAGGTAGATATATAAAGTACTTTTGAACAGAAAATAGAAGGAGAAAGAAAAGAAAAACAGAGAATTGAGCAAGAGAGAGACAAAGAAAGAGAGATAGAGATAGTTAGAGCTAAGAATTGGGTATAACATATCGAGTTGAACATGGAATCGAGCCAGTGATTCATTTGTATAATCAGTACAAAAAATCTACAGAGAAAAGGGGTAAGGAAATAGTATAAGATTATCAATATGAGTTCTAAATATAACATATATCCATCTGAGTAATCTAACTCACTTAAAATATAAGTTAATGCGTAATTTAAATACCTGATATTATATGATTGCTAGATATTATTTATGGTTTGCAACTAAATAGTAAAATGTGGAAATAGTATGAATATGACAACAAATACGTTTATATGATCGAAATGCGAACAAGCACATAGGAAACAAAAATAGAAACAGGTACTTTGCGCTATCTCACAATTATACGATTGCTTAATGCGATTTACGATTATGCGTTGATATGATATGATTGGTAGTGATGATATGGCAGTGATTGATTTGGTTGTGTTTATTATATATGGTATAATTGATCATATGGAGACAAAAGTTAGGGAGATGGGAGTCAGGCATATACAGAGGTGAAGTTTAAGGAGACGGGACTTAGGTATAATTATATACATGTATGTTTATTATGAATGATTCCGTACCAATATAGGTTATACGATTTGAAAAGATACTGCTTGAAAAGAAAGATAGATAATTTGATAAATTTGATTTATAACTGATTATGAAATTTGGTTGGTTTTATATTTGACGATTAAATAATTACTCACTAAGCCCTCAACTCACCAACTGTGATTGTATATTTTGCTTTCAGGTCCAGATAGCGAGTTGAGATAGTTTTGAGACATTTATGGGTGGGTCGACTACTACTTCTATACTTTCTCTCTCTTCATCGTGCACCATCTAGGTTTGATATGTTGTCATCTGGATGTTGTATATGGATTGATTACTACAAATGATTTGATAGTGCTTTTTGATATTGGATAATCTTGCTAATTTATATATATAGTGATATGAGTCTGTTTGTTAATATGGATGATAGTTTAGGTTGAGGTGTATGTTGCCATTGATAAGAGGATATATTAATATGTGTGTAACATTGTGTTTGGATTAAAAATGTTCACAGGTTGATTATATGGATATTTTAGGTTACAGCCGTTATACAGAAGTTGTACTTAAATAATGCAGACTTTGTGTTATATGGAATAGAGAGCGTATTAGATCAATACAAGGCCTAGCCCATGGGTGTGTTGACTAACATGATTTGTGTTTAAGTTATTTATTATATGGAGCTATAAACTATTATAAAAGTTACAAAATTTTTAAGAGAGTAGGATGATATGATTGATATAGCTAACAAAAAGTACGATTGAAAGTAAAAAGATTTTATATATACTTACTATAAAATTGGTTGAATAATTAATATATGATTAACATAATAATAAGTTTAGGATGTTTTAGTTTTGAAGGACCAACACTAGTAATTCAAAAAGTGCATGTTAGTCTTAATTCATCTTTTATTCCTATAGGGATGACTGACTAGGCATATTACATTGTCCTACAGATATATACATCACATATGACAGCTTAACCCTCAAGAAACACATACATAGAAATTTCATCATAATGCACACAAAAATAGACATCATAAAACTAAAAATGCCTTAATTTGTTAAGCAAAAAAGGAAACAATGTCTATTAGTCTATCTTTAACACCAATAATTAGTCATAACTTTAATTCTGAAAGACCTAACGTGTCTCTCATGCTTATCCAACGACAACTGCTTAGCTAATTGATCTATTACATTGTCTTCAGTTGCTATTTTATTGGTCTTAATGTCACCATGTTGAATAATTTTTCTAATCAAGTGTCACCTTCTGAGTGTGTACTTGGATTTTTGTGTGTGTTCGAGGATCATTAGCCTGTGTAATGGCCTTTTTATTGTCAAAGAAAATTTTCAAAGGATCTATAATGATTGGGACCACTCTTAATCTAGTAATAAAATTCTTAATCTAGACACCTTCATTAGTAGCATCACTTAACGCAATATAATTAGACTCTGTTGCTGAATAAGCTACAGTCTCCTACTTAGAGCTTTGCTAGCTAGCAACACCTCTATTTAGAGTAAATGCGTATCCAAATTGAGATTCATAGTTCATATAGTTGGTTTAAAAAGCAGCATTGGAATAACCTTTTATGATCAGTTATTTTTTACCACTTTACACTAAAAAGTATCCTTTGTCCTTCTCAAGTACTCAAGGATTATTTTAATAGCTTCTCAATATTTCCTTCCTGGGTCATTTTGAAACTTACTTGTTAGGTTTAGTGTTTGTGAATCATCCAATCTAGTACATAACATTACATACATGATAGATCCGATTGCAGATGCATACAAAATCCTACTCATCATGTACCGTTTAGACCTAGTCTAAAACACTGCTCTTTTGTAAGTTGAAAGTTAAATTACCTTTTTTTGAGTTAGTCATACAATGCCTTTGCATTAATTTATCTATATACTTTTATTGACTTTGTACCAATAGTTGACGTGATCTATCTCTATCGATCTAGATGCCTAGTATCATCTCAGCTTCTCTTAAGTCTTTCATAAATAAATACTTCATTAATCATTTTTTAACATTAATAAGTGTTGGAAAGTCATTCCCAATGATCGAGACGTCATCCACATATAGGACTAGAACACCACGATGTTTCCATTTGCCTTCTTGTACACACAAGGTTCATCTTCATTCTTTATGAAGCTTATGATGTTTGCTTTAATCCATAAATGAATCTTTGAAACCTACAAACCTTTTTAGGCTTCTTTGGAATGAAAAATTTGGTCATGTCACATAGACGTCCTCGAGGAGGTTTCCATTCAAGAATGCCATTTTGACATACATTTTCCAAATTTCGTAGTCTTGATATGTAACTATGGCAAGAAGAATCCTAATAGACTCTAATGAGACTACATACAAAAAGGTCTCATCATAGTCTATACCATAAGTTTGCCCAAATTCCTTAGCCTTAAGCCTTCCTTTGAAGGTATTATCAGCCTTAGTCTTGAAAATCCATTTAGACGGAGTCATAATCCATAACTTTGATAGATGTCTAGTTTGGTTCAACTGAGAAAATTGCCAAACTAGACTTTATTAAAAATGAGCACTTCAACCAAGTTTTAATCACTACAACTTGTCAAATCATAATTAACCGAGATGCTCGTTCGAAATTAATCGTCCCTTATTGGAAAAATACACTAATCATCTCCTTTTTCTCTTTTTTTAGATTATTTCTTTTCGTTCTTCAATACTTGGATTTTCGTGTGGATTTTTAGAAGATTGAAATGATTAGGTATTTTCTTAAGCCTAATAATTTTCCTTCCTTTTGTGACTTTTCAATTATGCGGACCAAGAATTTATCCAAGCCGCTTTCTAATGGCCTTACGAGTACACATGATATTTTGCGGGATAATCCTGGTTCTTTTTGTTGTTCATCCTACTTGGAAAAACTATGGCAAGATTATTCCTTCCGATCAAATTGGCGTATTGATGCACCTGATACTTATAGTGGTGCTAACTTTCCCATTCCATGTGGGTCTTCGTGCTCTTTTTGTCACATTCCTTGCCCTGCCTTTGTGCCTAGCACCTCCTTTTCTGTATATGAGTTTACTATGCCAATGGGCCTATGTTTTCCTCTGCCGACTTTTGTGATGCAATTTCTGAAGGAATTCAAGTTAGCCCCACTACAACTTAATCCAAGAGGATGAGCATTTTTTATGGATTTTCATGTTCTCTACTATCGAATAAATATCACAGCTTTATTTGCCTTATTTCATTGCTTCTTCTATGTTTGTAAGGTTCGAGGATGTACATGGACTTTTACGATCCAAAAGTCTTCCAAGTCTACTCTCCTCTTCATGGATGATATTCCGAAGGCTCGAAAACATTATGATCGTTATTGGTTTTTAGTCTTCCCTCCATAACACCTTTGGGATGCACCATTATCTTGGTGTCATGAAAGGGAAGGGCTTCCTTCTGTGGATCTATCCAAGTTAAAAGATGATTATGCTGATGAGATTTCTCTCTTAACCTTTGGAGGTCCATATTCATGTAAAGAACTTATTTCATCAGGGAACTTGAACAAATTTAGACAGACAACCACCATTAACTTACAATCTCTACATCTTCTAAAAAATATGCGAGCTACTCTTTCTAGTCATCCTATCTTGATCGACTCTACTAATTCTCATTCTTCCAATGAGCAAACTCTAGAATCTTCTAGTGAATGCTTTAATGAATCTGAACATGCATTAGGAGATTAATTTTTGGATAGTGTCTTTTCTAGTCACTTCGGAGTTAATAAACGTAATGAACGTGACTAAGGAGACCTTCATGTATAATTTATTCGTGTTTTTACCTTGCCTAATTTTTTTTAATTTTGTAGTTTTGAAGAACCAAACCCATGAAAATTGGAGGCTTTGTCACTACAATCAAAGAAGCATAGAGAAATGGAGACTGATTCTTCTTCCTCCAAAAAGCATTCACGTGAGAAAACATCTTCTAAGAAAATTCCTTAAGATAAATCTTCATCCTTTCATCCTCACAACCATTGAGGGAGCGATCCCTTTCTTCCAAATGAAAATAACATAAAACGTCAAAGGAATTTGTTCAAGCTTCAGAGGATTCTTCCATAACTCCTAGACCTCCTCTCAAAGAGTCTAATGGATCCAAAGAATCTTTAAAGGACCTCCAAGAACCTCCAAGAATGTCCATCAAAATGGCCTAAAAGATCTGACGAAGTTTCCAAGAATTCTCAAGAGTCTCGGGATCCTTCTAGGGAGCTCCAGGGACAGACCAACTCTGTGATGTCACCGCCAAGTAGGCCACTATGACATATTCTTTACTCTAAGAAATTAGATAGCGTTGTATTTCTGTAATTAGTTTCATCTTTTCCTAGTAAACTAGGAGAGGTAAAAAGGTGTTCGAAAGTGGGATTTTCAATCCGAATCCTGGCTTAGTCCACACTGACTCAATAGATATGCCAGGAGTATCTTTAAATCGTATTCTCACTTCTATTCTTCCTCGTGATGAAGATGATTATTTTTGCTCGCAAGCAGCCGCACAGGACAAAGCCTTGCGTGATATTACCAGGGTATTTTTACCATACTTTTGAATTTTTACATGCTTATATTTATTCTTCTAGTAGAAGATTGAGGATGACTTTGAAATTTGGTAGAAGCAACGACATCGACCACCCTTCTTTGATAGCTCCAATTGTATAATGTGGAAGAAAAACATTATGATTTTTATGAAATCCCAAGATATTGAACTATGGAAGGTGATATGCATTCGTCCCAATGTTCATATGACAAGAAATGGTGAGCGAAAGAAGGAGGAGGAGTTCAACAATAAAGATTTTTATATTTTGCTTTGAATCTGGAGGACTTGAACCGCATAGCCTCTTGTGAGGATGCAAAGGAGATATGGAAGATTCTTAAGGTAACTCATGAAGGTACTACTCATGCAAAGGAGACAAAGATAAATATGTTCCTTTATGATTATGAGCTCTTCTCCATGAAGGAAGGTGAGGGAATCACTTATATGCTTGATTGGTTTGCAGAGATCATCAATGGACTCGCCTTATTTGGAAAACCAAATCTTGAAAGTGATAGAGTCAAGAAGATTTTGAGGTCACTTCCCAAGGAGTGGGATGCCACGATCACTGCAATTATAGAGGCAAAAGACTTAAACTCACTTGAGTTTAGTGCTCTAGTGGGATCACTCTTGAACTGTGAAATATTTCTCAAGTCAATAGGTCTTAAGACTAAAGCAAAGGAGAAGGAAAAGAGTACAGATCTAAAGGCATCCAATGAGGAGAGTTGTGATGAGCTAGATTATGAGATGGATGATGAAGAGGTTACTCTCTACACTAAAAATGTGAGAAAATACAAATCACATTTAGAGAAGAAGGAAAGACTTGAAGAATGACTCTAAAAGAGACTACAAGAAGAGTTCCTTATCAAACTATAGGAAGAATGATGACAGATGCTATAATTGTGGAAGACTTAGTCATCACCAAAAAGATTGTAGAATTGGCTTTTCAAAGTATAATCATAAAAGGCTAAAGTCAAACATAGATAGTCATTCATATTGCTTGGAGTGATGAAGAGGAGGAAGAAAGAGAGGAGACAACCAATCTTGCTCTCATGACATTTGAATCATCCTTAAGTGATGAGAAAAATGAGGTAAATCACTCAACTAATGATGATGAATTGCTTGATTCTCTTGAGTCTTTACATGTTGATTATTCTAAGTTAATTGAGGCTAATAAGTTTCTTAGGAAGAAGAATAAATTGCTATAGAGTGAGAATGAAGAATTTCTTGCATCCTTGAATAAGTCAAATGATCATTCTATTTGTATGTTTGAATTTGATAAGTTAAAATCACAACTTGAGAAGACTAAGAAGAACTTAGTATCATCACTACTAAGTACTCTAATGGAAGTGAAAAGTTTGAGAAAATGTTAAACATGCAAAGATATACACATTTTAGGTGTGGACTAGTATGTGATGAATTTGAGCATGAGAAACCATTGGTAAATAAGCTAGATCACAATAAAGAGAAATTAAATTTGAAATTGGCTATGTGTGATAAATGCTTAAAAATTGGTCATAGCGCTTATAGATGCTTAGCTTCAAGAAGAACAATTGTTGTTAAAAGGTTGTGGGTTCCAAAAGGAGCAAATCTGCTTGGGTACCAGAATGCAAATCAAAGGGCTTATTAGCTTAACACAAAGCTTAATCCATAGATGTGTTAACTAATATGATTGATATTCGAGATATATAATGGAAGAATATAAAAGTGGAATATCCAAATATTGGTATGAATTTACTCAAAATATACTAAAGTTGAACGATGAGTAACAGTAATAAATTGTATGCAACTTAAGAGAAAAACTTTCCAAATATACATGATTAATATGGTAATTAGATTAGGACGTTTTAATTTGGTATCAGAGTATGGACATGGTCTATAAAAATGTGTGAAAATGGTGTTGTTGGACATGTTTAAAGTGTATTGTTGGTTATGTGTGCTGATCATGTTTACATTTCATTGATAGTTATGACATCCAGCTCTAGACCACTGACAGAGAGATAGAGGGAGCAGCGGATCCACACGAGATAGTACATGTGACCCCAAAATTTGACTACCATTTCCATAAATAATTAATGCTTTCTCCTCAAGAAATGGTAACCAAACTTGAAAATCATTTTTATTTTCAGAAAATATAAATTTTTATTAAAGGAAAATCTTTTTATATATATTCCATTTTAAGTTATGCCATTTTCCTTATTCAAATGGAAACTATATATATAGGAATTTAAAAATATAGATTTCTCAAAAGAAATAATGTTTTCAAAATAAGTTATACAAGAAAGGAAATTCATTTGGCTTCATTTCAAATACAACTCGCTCAAACAAATATATGCATAAAATATTCTGTAACGCCCTCCATTTTTAGTAATTTTTAAGATTATTTTGGAATATTTCAAAATAGTGCGAATAAATTTTTCACAAAATATATTTTATTAATTAGTGGTGGTAGAGAGAAGAATATATTAAGAATTAAAATTTAGTAAGGTCGGGTTACACCGGGAGAGAGAAAAATGAAAGAATGGTCATGTGTAGACCTGGGGGCAAAATTGTCATTTCCGAAGTAAATACATATATGTAAACACATGTATATCTCTTTATACTCCATTCAAATTCACGTTTTTTGCTTCCAAATACCTAACCAAATCCCTAAAACCCTAACTAAGCCCGAACCTCATCGAGTTTTGGTGTTTGGAGATCGTAGGATCGGATTAAAAGCTAGAATCGGTGAGTTTTTGACTTGGAATTTGGTTAATCACGTTTTTGCATATGGTAGGTTTTTAAAAGATGATTTCTCACTCATTTAGGGTCGGAATTGAGTGAATTAAGGCTTGATGGATAGGTATGGATGCGTAGTAACCACTAGTATCGAATTCTAGGGTTAGTATATGGTTTTAGTAGTTGAAAATGGTGTTTTATGGAGATAGGTTAA
>CANYCX011834939.1:0-16956 GCA_948193385.1 Breynia disticha f. nivosa | reverse complement strand
GTCTAATGTTGGCAAATTTTTGCATGTCCTTCTATTGTGAACTTATGTTAACTTCTGATATTGTGATGAAGTGTCCATGAAATCATATGAAAACCTGTGCATGTGAACTTCCATTTTTTGCGATGAAGTGTCCGTTAACTCATATGTGAACCTATGCATGTGAACTTATGTGAACTTCTGTTTTTTGTGATGAAGTGTTTGTGAATTAATATGTGAATCTGTGCATGTGAACTTATGTGAACCTCCGATATTGTGATAAACTGTTCGTGAACTCATATGTGAACCTGTGCATGTGAACCTCCGATATTGTGATGAAGTCTTCGTGAACTCATATGTGAACCCGTGTATGTGAACTTATATGAACCTTAAAAACGATTTGTGAATATGATGAAGCTCCTGTTGTGAACTTTAAGTATGTGAACCTTAATGAACTTTGACAACAAGAACCATTGTAAAACAGAAACTGATAGGTAAAATCACAATGGTCAAAATTGAAACAATGTTGCGATTTTGAAGAATTAATTCAAACTGTAATCAATAAGAATGATTTTGAAAGTTTTCATTCCTGGATTGAAGCACATTGCCTGATTTCTCTAAACATGTTTCATGAATCGTTATTACTTGATTTCGACGAACAAAAGCAATGCTTGGATTATTTTTCTTTTTTCTTTCAATTGATAATTGTGATGATTGAGTGTTTTCGATTTTGATAGTCCATTTTCTGAATGATAAAATTTGTTAGATTTCAGAATTTGAATTGAGAGAGATTTTAGGAGTGAGAATCACGCATGATCTATGCTAATTTTCAGTTAGTTATGGGTTGACTATTTTTTAAATATAGAATGTTTGAATTGACACTTTTTTAATTATCAAAGTTAGTGGTTATTTTCTCAATATGTAAATATTAAGTAGTAGTTTTGTTAAATTTTCCCAAAAAGATATTACCATGCTCTACGTAATTACCCAAAAAATGAGGCGAGAAAATAAAAATTCCATCTAACTTTCCTCCTTTCTCAAAATATTGATCCAAACAATACCTTCATATTTCTACTCTTATCACCAATATTCCCAAAGAATATCTTAGTTCCAAAATAAGTATTTTAGGAGTTTTGTTCTAAAGTTTTGAAGATAAGAGAAATATTTATATCTATATATTTTTTGTCTCATTTTAAATAACATGAAATTACACTTTAATTCTCTTAAAATAAGTATTATAACTTAATTTTTTATAAAAATATTAAGAGAACAACACTTCATCTCATAGTAATCCTGTTCTCTCTTCTTAATTTTTTGTATCAGAGCCATAACTAAGACCTATGTTGTTCCTCTCGTTCCTCTAAAGCGGGAGAGTAAGAAAGAAATTTGTTTATCAGCTATGGATTCCCCGGCTAGGATGTCTGATGTATCAACTACACCTTCTACTTCTACTACCGCTTCTTCTTTTATTGCAGATCTTATTCAGCGTACTTCTCGTTTAAACCTAAATACAGAAGAAACCAACAAAATAGATCAGATTGTAGAGTATTCATATACACCTAGAGATGCTCAGGTAGCATCTACCTCACAGCCTCTTATAAACCCGTACAATGTTTATAGGAGACCTCATGGTACTATTTCCAATATCAGATCTATACTTTCCAGAAGGAGCTTAGGCGCTCGGGAGTATGTTCATTCCTCTAATCTTGCTCAGTGTCAGTTAACAGCTACTGACCAGGAACAGTACAACACGATTGAGGTTCCTCAGAGCCTCATCCAGGAAGCAAGACGGAAGGGTTATACTCACTTCCATTGGGGAGCAGTAAGGTTACTGCTTTCATACCATGGTCGTAAAGGTTGTCCAGTAAAGGCCAGGATGGCTTTATTGGATACCCGTGTCAAGGAGTATCAGTATGCAGTTATTGGTTCAGTGTTAACAACTTTGAACGCTGGAACCATCATGGCTACCTTTTATCCTAACTTTGTGATGAGTCTTACAGATCCAAACTTATCCAGAGGATTAAAGGTACAGGTGCAAATTGATGGGGTTGAACACATCGCCTCTTCACAGATTGCAACGCTGCATCACCAGGTTATTTATCGGATACAAGATCATTCTATAGATCTTGCTGGTTACGGAACAAGTGACGATGCACTCTTTGTTCTCTCTGAAACTGCAGAGAAGGTTCCGACCATAGTCATTGGCTAACTAACTATGAGAAGTTGATGCAGGTGGAAAAACCCGTCACCACCAATAATTACACTATCAACAGAAGGGCAGATGGTACTGTAGAGACACGCTACAGCATATCCGATAGGGGAGAAAGCTCAGCTCCTCCCATTTTCAGAACCATATCCTTGATACAACCCGTGAAGTGTGATAGGAAGATTCCTATTGTGTGGTTTGAGTCCAATGGACGTCCTGTTTATACTGACAGGATTGATGGACATTTCATTTGGTATGTTGATCCAAACATGTGTGTTCCTGACTGTCCATGTCAGGATGATTGTGGATGTTACCCAGATGATTGTGACTGTGTAGAGTTTCCAGTCAGAAAAGGCAGGTTGAAGAAACCTCCTTGTGATGATCCTTCTTCTCAAAAGGGGAAGAAGAATGATGATGATGACGACACTCCTCCAAAGCCCAAATGAATTGGCATTCGTGAAGATACCAGGAGAAAGTCAGATGCAAAGCTTGCTGAAGAATGGAAGAAGAAGATGCCTCTTCCAATCTACCACAAAGCTCTTAGCATTCTGAGAAGCCTTGAAGAAGAACTTCCTACAGATCTAAAGGCTAAAACGTCATCACCACTCACTGATTTCTCTGTATCAGTGACTTCTACAGATGATTCACCAATTGTTTCATCGAATGGTTGTACCTCTGTACAACAAGGCTGTGAAGCCAACCAGCCTACCTCTGGCACTTCTGTGCCTCATCACTACACCTCTGTGCAACCTTCGGTTCTATCAGAACCAGACACACCTGTGTCCCAAATCTGTACATCTGTACAGACTTCCACCTTGACCCCAAAGGTCTCTAGTACTTTGGCGTCCCAGTCCTGTAAGCCTTTACAGGAAAATACTCCAGTTGCTTATCAGTATAGGCAACAACGCTGTAGTCCACTACAGCCTCCACAAGCAATTACTCCAGTTAATCCAGTTGCTGTTTCATGCTTTATGGCATCACCTTTACAGCAATCCACTCATTTTGTTACTGAAGATGAAGATGAATATCCTCCTTTAGTTCCTCAAGTTTCTAAAGGATTATCTCAGAGACCGTTGATCAGACCTAATACTGTTAAGGCTGACGGTTCTTATGAACCTTTGTCTCAAGCTGAAGAAGTGTTAAATTGGCAGTCCAAGAGCCATATAACACAGAAACGTCAGTTGAAGAAACAAGATGACAAACTGGATAAAATCCTTGGAGTTGTGGAAAGACAAGATTCTTCTCTCAGAACTATTGAACAAAGAATACTGGAGAATAGATCTCAGCTGGATACAAGAATTGCCAGCCTGGAGAAATCCATCTTCAGAATGATCATGCAGAAAAACTTTTCTGAAGAACATTCTCAAAAGGATGCTGAATTGAACAAACTCAGGAAGGAAAGAGATTCCATGTCTTTTGAACTATTAAGGCCTTCTCTTTATGAGCCACCTCGGCATTATTCTCTCCGTAGTTCTTTAAGTTCTTCTCCTCCAGAAGTTCAGGGTTTCATGGCCTCTGCTAGGAAGCAGCAACAACCCATATCATTATTCTCTTCTACATTCCTTGAATTTAAAGCCTTTAAGAAGAAGGAAGCTGAAGCCAAGAAGAGAAGAGGTGAGAAGAAGAAAGAGAAGATAGAAGACTATGTTACTAGTCTTGAAGATACTCAACCAAGTAAGGCTACACAGCCTTCTGGGTATCTAGCGGCTTTACAAAAGGATTCTCAACCTGGGGTTCGATACATGAGCTCTTTGTTTGAAGATGCCCAAAATCCAGAGCAGGATCTTCCCAGGATCAACTTGGCTAGAGAATCATTTGAATCAACAGACTCAGAGTCCACAGACAGAAGCTCTTCTTCAGTCCCATTAGAGTTCACTGACTCAGAGTCCGCAGATAGAGATTCTTCATCACACATTGAAGAAGAAGTCTCTGTTGAAGAAACAGAATCTGACACTTCAGAACCATTCACTGAACAGCAGAACACTCCAGAATTATCCACTGCTTCTGAAGGACAATATGAAGCATCTGCTACTTCTGAAGAAAATTATGCAGATATCTCCAACATTTTTATGTCATTCCCAACTGGGGATACTAATATGGGAGAAACATCTGGCACACATGCAGATTCTGAAGGAGATGAAACAGCTCATTTTCATGGGCATTCATCTACACCTCCACAAGATAAACCACCAAAGACAGGAGGTCCATGGTTTACTTTTGATGATATCCCTGTGTACAAACGAAGAGAAAGAATGGGAGAAATAGGTGCATGGGTAGATCTTCAAAGAACCAAAGAAGGTGCTCGTTCGGAAACAATACTGAAGGAACTAGCATCTAGATTTGTTGGTACTCTCAGAGATTGGTTCAATGCTTTGGGAGTCAATGATCATTTGATGTTTACCGGCATTCCAATTGAAGAAGCACTCAATCTCATTTACATTGAGTTCATTGGTGATGCAAGTATTGATGCAAAGAAGAGAGAACAGGATTACTATGAGATGAAGTGTTGTTCTCTGAAGAAGGCTGATCTATACAAACATTTCACCCGAATGTCAAAAGCTTTTTACCAACTAGGTGGTGTTGGAAATCGGGAGTCAATGATCAGTTGATGTTTACCGGCATTCCAATTGAAGAAACACTCAATCTCATTTACATTGAGTTCATTGGAGATGCAAGTACTGATGCAAATTATATAATTAATTATATTTTTATGTATTTATATAAATAAATTTTTAAAATATGTAATAAAAAAATAATATTAATATGCTGAGTGCTGAACGATGCAGTAGATTTTTGTGAACACGATTGAAGCTGGCCACTCGTGTAAATAATAACGAAAAAACAAGATAGCTAAAATGGAAGAAAAAAGCCGGTGCAGAAGCTCAAACAAATCTTCAACATTGGGAAATTCGCTGATTAACCTAAAAGGGGGGGGAAGGGGAGTGTGAATGGAATCCAGATGGCGAAGGAGGCAGTCATATTAAGGGGAATTTGATTGGTGAAATGAAATATTATATGGCAAAAGTGTTATTTAAAGAAGAGTATGTAGAGGTTGAAGGCGATTGGTTGAAGCAGGAATTGTGGCTGCTACATTTCATCAGCTATCAGAATGCTAAGGTCATCATCATATACTCTCTCTCTCTCTACATATTCACATCATTATCCACTTCCAAACAGATCTATCCATACAAATCCCTTACCCTTCTCTCTCTCTTTTATTTTGATTTTATCTCTTTACTGGAGTGATTTTTATATTATTATTTATGCATCAGTTTTATCCTATTTCTGCTTTCTTCAGATCTTATGTAATGTAAGCAACCTTTCCTTTCCTTGCCTTTATTTCAATTTTGGGTGGAATTTAGATGACTCAAGTTGTGCAATTATTTAGCATTGTAGTAAAATGAACCTGCAAAAATTGAATTGCGAATGCTTGTAAGTTGTTGTCTGGTCCCAACTTAGTTTTAAGGGTTATGGGTTCTTTTTTATCTCAGCTAATGAAAACAACCAATTTTGTTGCTACAAAATACAAATTGAAAATTGAGGTATTTTTTATTTAATCCAAGATTTTAAATCTTAACTCTGGAATCGTGAAATTTTAAAGCTCAAGTATAGAGGATAATTTTGTTCAGAAAAAAAAAAAGATTTCGTTTAGGAATGGTTCAATTAGACTAACTTACAAAAATTTAAAATTGTTGAAAAGTAGGCTTATGGATTATGATTGTTAGTTCCATAAGATAGTAGGATGTTGAAATAGTTTCTGTATTTGTTTTTTTAAACAAACAAATTAAAGATTTGTAGTTCGGTGGAACTAGTTCTTATTGCTACCAATAAAAACTTGCTTCGGTGATAGACTAACCCAAATTGATGAACGAGAGACATTCAAAGTCAAAATGAATTAAACTTTCCCGTATTCATCTCAAAAACCTTTCTCAATGTAGTTTTTACACTGCATTGGGAAAGAAATGGAGGATAGAATATGATAAAAGTTCACATTAGTATTTCATGATGAGGATATTGAATTTGGATAGCTGAAATAATCTCAATATGAATTTTTCTTCCGGAATTTTTGTTTTCTGCCGGACAATTGAAGTGGTGGAATGTACCGCGGTGTGATGATATATATGAAGGTTCTTATCACATTAGAAGGTTTATCTGTATAATTCTTCATGCTAGTTGAAACCTTACTGATTGGATGCTTAGGCTTTATCTTTAATTCTAATTGTTTGTCTCCAATTTATATGTTTGATGAAATCCTGTGGGAAGGCAGTGAGACTTGGCTCTTTCCAAGTTTAGGCTTTATTCCTATCAGAAGGGTTGATGACTACCGCATCTATTCTTATGTCTTAAGAGGCTAACTAGCAGACATTTGCTAGAATTATATAATTGTATGGATATGCCTCAATATAAGCTTTTGGGGGTCTACTTTTTTTTGGGATTGTTTAATTATGTGAACAAACAGTGCCAGTTCCAATTCTAATATAAAACTTAAAGACTCATTGCTTTCTCATAGTTTAATTAGTTTTTGTTTGTATTTACATGCAAAAAGAATTCCAATTTTTAATGTTAAGCTGGTATACTTTGTCAGGTTTAAATCCATAATGTGAAAGTAAAGAAGCAATTCGGTTATCATCCTAGCCAACTCTCGTAGCCGTTGAAAGGTTAGTTCTTTAAAGATGAAAGTCTACGCGTTTACAAATTTACAGCAGTAATAAATTGTATTCTCTGGCCTCTATTTTCACTGTTGTTACTGCCTGAAAACTCTGCTAAAATAGACAGAAGCCATGCCTCTGGTTCTGTCACCTCCAATTTCCTCCAATTAGAATGAAGAACTTAAGTTGGAGTAAAAAAATAAAAGAGTTGCGTTAAAAATAAAGGGTGTTAAGAGAGGAAAGAGAATGGAAAGAACGGTATGGAGCATTTCTGTCTTTAACATGCTGTGGAATGCCTTTAGAAAAGGTCCAAGTTCTCTGTTTCGTATGAACAGACTCAAATCATGTTGAGCAATTTGTTTTGAACAGAAAACTTGGAATTTTCTCTTTCTTCCTTCTAAAACAAGGAAATGAGAAAAGAAGGTTACAACAGTAATGGAGATTCTTCTGTCAGTCTCTCATTAGGCTTTTGCTGACGTTTATATTTTCATTTTTAAATATTTCAAACTGATCCTTGCTTTGTTTGCTTCATAGGAATGAGGTTTCTACGTCTTATTCAACTAAACCTTACATTTGACAAAAAAAAAAGTGAAACAACTTAAAAGAAAATTATAATTTAGTTATTCTAAAATCTACAGGCTATTATCATTTGAATAATTTCTTAATTTTATTCTGTTTATTTGCTACCTAGGAATCATTAGTCACCTTATTATGATGATGATTGCCTCTTTCATATTCTACTGCTTCATAGTAATGGCCCTAATGGGAACATGGATTCACTGAGTTTACTATATCTAAACGGTAGAATATAAAATTTTGTTACAGAAACTTTTTTTTTGTTTTAATAAATTTAGCCTACCAAAAGTCTAAATTAGGTTGTAGAATTGTAGTATCTGATTATTGCCCCTAATCTATGCATGCAATATATTAGAGCATTGCTCAAACATATGTTGATTGTTCTCTGAGGTTAATTTGTATAACTTTAGTAAGGTTTAGCTTAATTTTGGCTATAAAATATTAAGGACCAAAATATTTTAATTTAGTTCAATTTTTTTGAGATTTTACATAAATATATACTTTTACAAAGTAATGTATAAAAATAAAATTACTTTTTCATGCATAGTACTTCACTCATGATTTATATAAAAATACTCGATAAATAAATATGATTAGTAGTTATAATGATGTAGTTATTAAAAAATTGTAGTTATGAAATTATTGTGTATTTCTAATACTTTAAATGTTAGTGAGGAAATATTTAAGTTAATATATTTTCCAAGCGTAAGATTTTAAATATGTATAATGAGTTTAATTTCTCCAGTTTTTTAACTCATTAAGACCAGAGTGATATTTGAAATTTTGAGTGTATTTTGGTTAGTTTTAAACTCTAAATTAAATATTGATTGTATAAATTTATGTATGACTTAAATTTTTAAAAAATGTCATAACTAACTTTCAATATTAAATTCATTAAGAAAGTAATTCTTTTTTTAATGCATAAATAACATATCAAATATTATTATTATTCCTATAAGAGTAGTTTCTGCAGAAAAAAAAAAATTAAATTCAAAATAATTAAATTTTATTTAGGTTCAACAATGTCTTCAAAATGGCTAAATAATTTAGCTATTTTATCAATTCAAAAAGTTTACTTTTTAAACTTGAAAATAAAAATATAATTAGTGATTTATTAATAAAATACAAGAAAAATTTTAAAAAGATTATTTAGCTGGTCTTAAGTCCAGATTTATAAAAAAAAAGATTTATAATTAGTTATTTATTAATTTTATAAAAAAAATTTCAAAAAGATTTTAAAAAAAAAATTCAACTCCACGTATGATTATATAACCAATCTTAAGTCCAGATTGAAGAGGACACAAAAATTTTACAAATATAAATTTTATTAAGATAAAAAATCTCACATTATTTATTTGTTTGAAAACTGAAACAAGGTCAAGATAACCCTAGTTTAGGTGGTCAGCTTTCCGTAAAGAGTTGGAAGGGGTACATTATTTCATTTAGCATTATAGATGATGATGACTGTGGACAACAGTGATTGTGTTGATCTTGTACTTGATCTTGGTTCTATTGCTTTGTTTGATACTCTTCTCAATTTAGTATTCATCTGTTTTTGGGGTCATTACTGGCTTTCACATTGGATTCTTCTGGATCATTCTGAGAAGAATTGCTTGAATGCTTGAACTACTATGGATATGCTTGAATAAGGTGTTACGGAAGTCTGTCCTCCTAGAGCAAGGCTGATATTTTTTTTTCTCTAAATTCTTTCAGCATCTGATATATCTAATGAAACTATCTTCAGGAATACACATATTTTGCAATAAACTATCTATAGAGATGACTTAGATTCAGTCTAATGAAATCAAAGTTTATGTTGAATGGTCCCATAATTACAAAATTATTATGTGCTCAAAGTATTATATGATTTCCTTGCAAAGAGGCATTTTAGTATTTTCCACATAACATCCTTTCTAGAAGTTGAGAGACTTGAATGATAGGATAGGGGGTGGTTAAGTAATGCATATGATGTAGTAATGGTCTTCGATCAGCTGATGTAGTAATGGTCTAACTTCTTATTTATGAGGGTAATAAACAGGTAACAAATGTGATTTACCAAAACAGGGAAAATTCCAAAAATGTTTAAAAACCCTAGACTGTCCCCATTTAGTATTTATAACACTCATGAGGCCCTTAGGACTAGTACTCCTCTGCCTCTCTGCATTTTGTACTTTTGTCTCTCAGAATATAGAAATGAAAAAAAGAACCATGATTCTCCTAGTCTGTAGCTTCCCTTTACATTTCTAGTTAAAAATATAGATTCTGAGACATTTAGGATGAGAGGTAGATCCTCTAGGACAGAAACTAAAGAAGGAATGGAAATTGATAAACTTAGTAAACTAAAAGAAGAACCTCATCTTTCTGGTGCATACATCCGTAGTTTAGTGAAGCAATTGACCTCTTCAAGAAGCAAAGACCCAATGAACCATAGAGATGGTATTGGCTGTGCTGATGGTGATAGTTTCTCTAGCCAAAACATGTCCAAATTTAATGAGGGTTTGAAGGAAAACCACCCAGAAAACCAACAACCTCAACAACACAAGAAACAGGTTAGGAGGAGACTCCACACCAGTAGGCCTTACCAAGAAAGGCTTCTTAATATGGCTGAGGCTAGAAGAGAAATTGTGACAGCTTTAAAGCTTCACAGGGCTGCTATGAAACAAGCCAATGAACAACAACATCAACAAGACCAACAACAGCCACAACCATCAGTCCCTGTTCAACTTTCCCCACCACCTTGTCTTGAACAAGAAGGGAAGATAAAATCTAGGCGGATTCCTAGAATATACTCCTCAAGCACAGCTAATTTCCCTAGTTATCTTGATGATCTTTCCTACAATTCTTTCTCCCATTCTCAGTCACCATACCCTTTATCTTGGCCTACCCCTCCTGTTCTTCAATCATCTGCTACAGACAACCTCAATTTTCCTCTTCCAAACCAAACCTTAGGTCTAAACCTTAATTTTCAAGATTTTAATGACATAGACACCAATCTTTATCACAACAGCAACAATAACCCATCATCGTTTTATTCATACTCATCACCATCATCATCATCTTCACCTTCTCTTTCCATTGTGACAGAGGAATTCCCTTCTGTTGCAAAATTACCTGAAGGTATGACGCCTCCTGTGGTGTCAGATTTAGCTGAGTCCTACAGTGGAAGTGGTCTGCACCAAGTGATGGATGATGCTGAGTTGGCAGAGATCAGATCACTAGGGGAACAACATCAAATGGAATGGAATGATACGATGAATTTGGTCACATCAGCATGGTGGTTCAAATTTATGAAAACCATGGAGTTTGGAGGTGAAGTGAAGACAGAGGCTGATGGGTATCAACCATTTGATCCTGTCATGGAATTCCCTGCCTGGTTGAATGCAAATGATGGGTGTTTGATGGAAGAACATTTCAATGATTGCTGCTCCCAAGACTATCTCCAAGATCCTTCCTTGCCTTGGTAAGTATCGGAAACTGTTTTATTTATTAATTTGATAATAGAAAGAAGGAAATGTTTTCTGTTTCATGCTCTTTATGCACAATAAATGTGATTTTGTTGTGTGATTTTACCATTAGACCTGTTTTACATAAAAGAAGCAAGTGATGAAATGGGGATAATATTTGGGTTACTTGGTAAAAATATAAGGCAATACAAGTTTATATGCATGCCTAATTCCAAGTGCTGTGAGTAACTTAGGAGATGGAATGGAGTCATAATGTATGTGGTGGGCAAAAATTACCATGTAATTTAAGATGTTGCAGCAAAAAACATTTGAAAGAGGTGGAGTATTTATTTCTGGTTTTATTTTGCTTCTGACAATTCATTCATATGCTTATTAATGTGAATGCATGTGTAGTCTGTGCTTGAAGCTCGTCGGTCGGCTCCATTTAAAAGCTTTAAGTCTTTGAAAGGCCCATTATCTTTTCTCATGTTTTACTCAACCAAATTGTTGCTAGTCTTTCATAGTAGTTAACTGCATTTGATGAAAATAAAAATGTTACGTGATATTGTTGGCAAAATAGTCTTATTTCTTAAACAGTTTTGTCTTTATTTAATATAAAGTTGAAAATTTCAAATATAAAATTATTTCATGATGATGTCGTCAATTACACGTCAGTTGTAACAACTAACCATTTGGAAAAATAATAATAATGTAGGACCTTATTTGATATAAAACTGAAAATTCAAAATCTTGCCGATTATTTTTCCTAATTTGGAACTTAAATAAGAAGTGTTGGGTATTTTAACTGAATGATATTCTTTATGTACTTATGTGGATAGAAATTTTTTTTATATAATGCCTTATTATATAGAAATATTTGTCGTTTTAATTTATTTATGATAAATATATTAACATTTTTGTCTTTCTTTGTAAAACACTTTTAATAGTTAGTGTTTTTCAATAAAAAAAATTTAAATGTATAATGAGAATAACATATGGTTAACTAACTTTAACTATTATAATTATCATTTTTTAAAAAAATTTATAAAATAGTTTTAGTGTGTTTATGTTTAAGGGACGGGAAGGTGTATTTGTGATTAGTTTGTTGTGGTAATTGGGTGATTTTGTTGTTGGCAGCATGGACATTGGAGAAATTGAAGGAATGGATGGAGAGTGGCTATCTTGACAAGGATTGATTATTTTTTTAGTGAAATCAAATCTTTGTTGCCTTTTTATTATTAATTTGGGGATCATGTTTTTGCCTCCTCTATTAATGGTGGTACGTATTTTAAGTAGTTTTGGTGGAACCTTTTTGATATAATAATGTCTTGCGAAGATGTCAAGTTGGGAAGTAAAAATAATGTTAGCTGCCGATGAGTATGCTTCGCTTCTCCTCTCTCATTTTGCTTATATATGCAAGCAAATCTTCATGCTTTCGCATTTTGACTGTTGAATTATTCCGTATTTGTATGTTGTTTTTGTTATATCAAAGTTTTGCTAGTTTGGAAAATATTTGCCTTATTGATTCAACTACCATTGGTGATCTCATTTTCCAATTAGAAATCTCAACTCAACTGTTCATTGTTTTTCCCCACTCACAATGGATATAAACCTTGCAGTGTTAAAAAAACTACCACAATAGAATTCTGATGCTCTTCATCTCTTTTGTTTCAGTCTCACTTATCATCTAAAAGTGTTCTTTATTGATACCTATCGTTTGACCAACTAGCCATTCCAATGGAGGAGGCTCAGTTACTATTTCGTCAAAATTACTTTGAATGATGAACAAGTTGCAGATGTTCCTTCGGATCGTTTGGAGCTTGGATTGAATGAGGAACTAAATTTTGCTTTGTGCCAAGATTCCTTACTACCAACTGTTAGGTTTTTTATAGGTAATGAGATTATAGGAAAATAATAATAATGATATCATTGGGATATTAATTAATACATAAGTATTTTGAACAAATTTGATTTGGTTAGTGGATAAGTTTGAATTGATTAATTTGTTATTTTATTATTAGTATAAAAGGGGTAAAAAAAAGCATGAGAATGAGAGTCAAAATTCAATATTGAGTGTGATTTTCAGCCTCTAGCTTGAAAGATTGGTAGCCCTATATCGAATCCTTATCCTTTACCTTAAAATAGGCAAAAATAATAGAAATAAATAGGAAAATAAGTTAAAAATTCACATAATATCATTTAATTTCATATTTAAGTTTGTGTATATGAATATTCATGCATTGACAACATAAATAATTAAAAGAATAATGAAAGATTGATGAAATACATATAAAATATATAAGGTTGTTTAAATCGACGCATCGGGCGTGTTTATGCAACACGGAAGCATTTTGCGAACACATCGGGCATATAAATGACCAAAGAGGGCGTGTTAGGGAATAAAATAATGAGTTAGAAGTCACATGAGTCATGCTATTTACAAAACGATCGTGTCAACCCTTTTGAATGCTTAAAGGATAAGTATGATTGAAAAAAATCAAAGGATTAAAGCTAAAATTTGCCCCTTTTTTTATATCTCGACTTAAACACCTCCAAACCTCCTAGAAACACCTCTTAAACTCCAGGAAAATCTTCAAGATCACCCTAGGAGAAAAACACACCAATTGCTTCAAGATTTCATTGAGAAAACAAAGAGAAATGGAAGAAACATTAAGGTAACTTTCTAAGCTTAGAAATTTCAGCTTTCAGCGTCATGAAATTATGATTTTTTTTTATAATATCGACCAAATGAATTGGATTTTGGAAAATTTATGTAAGAAACATGAAGATGTGTATACTTTTATAAAATTTGAAATCTGAAGTTGGAATGAGAATTCTAACAAAACATGTTGACAGATTTTATTAAATTTATGAAATCCTATAAAAAATGATTGGTTCTTCTTTCACAAGGAACCAAATGGAAAAACTATTGCATAAGGGCATATTTTTGCAAATAATTTTGTAAACAACATGAAACGTCTATAGAAGGGTATACTCCTAATTCACATTACGCATAAAATACCTAATCTCAAGATTAAACAACACGAAATGTCTATAAAAGGGTATATAGCCTTTAATGAAAACTAAAAGATGAGGAAATAGGAAGGGAATCCTTCAATTGCATAATTCACTTAAAGTACTAATGATGATTGAGAGTAACATATAACATAAGACTAAATATAAATGAAGAAGTACATTTTACTCGTAAGTGTACTAAAGTACACACTTATTTTTATACTCACCTTGTTTTGTATTTTATTTGATTATACACCAGATAAGTGAAGCTATTGAGAGGACTACCTTTCTAAAAGTGAAAAATTATAGGAATGCCTACTATCAAAATTCATTATGTGTTAACGTCCGAGTATATTTCATGATATGTGGAAATGTCAGATTCCATTTTCTATTTTGTAGGTATGCACAATTTCACTTTTGAAAATGTGAAAAAGCTCATTAACTATAATTTAGTAACCGTCAACAATGAATTTAATTCAAATTGCTTACTGCCAATTAAATTAAAAAATATGCAAAAAGAATCTCCTAAAATAAAGGAACAATGTTAACCCAATCAAAAAAACATAAGGAATCAATATTTATCAACCTACCCATTAATGAAAATTCAAAAATTATACTTGAAAATCATTGCGAACAACAAAAATCAACATTTTATGTTATATAATTCACAACAAAAATACAAAAGATAAAATGCAATCCACTCATGAATTAAATTCATTTTTGTTCAAACTTGTTCATGATAATTTTTTATAAATACAAATTGTCTGCAAGTCATATATTTTTAATTTAAAAAGAAAAATGTATATTTATGTTCATATGTGTTCGCTACATAATTTTTCAACAATTAAAAGTGTTCAAACAAATTTTTAATAAGTCGTATTTGTAATGCCCCAAAAAATAAAGAATAATGAAAATAATGTTAAAATAAATTATGATGGAGTTGGAATTAATAAGAAAAGAAAAGAAGAATTGAAATAGAAAATAAGAGAAATATAAGGAATTACAGGCGACACAGGTAGGGCATGTGCAGGGGGCACGGTCGTGTCGCAGTACTATAGCTAAAAAACACGGAGCATGACCCTAACACAGGTGTACAGGTAATGTGCTTCAAAAAGGTGGTGCACTGGCCTCAATATGGCCTTGTCGAGTGTCTGTGTTCTGGGAAAACACTTTAAACACGTGAAATATAAACTAGGGGTTCATTTTAAGGACTTTGGAGCAGTCATCATTCAAACCTTCATAACCCAATCCTAGCACCATCATAGTAGCGTGAAATCTAGCAAGGAAAGGAGATTTAGGTGGGATTTATTGGTAAAGAAGATAAGGTAAACTCTTGAAACTTATTTTTTGTGTTTTGCACTTGCATAGAAGCTTGCATGTGATGTTTAGGGTTAGGGTTATGAAAAAATTTGTGTGTAGATGTTGGAAATGGAGATGAATTGGCTCGTAGGAGGTGGTGTGGGAGTGAGAGGAAGGTGTTTCTATAATGGAGAAATGTTAGGGTATTGGTAAGAGGGATGTAGGAGGAGTGAGAAGGAAGGAAATTGTGAGTGGGTTTTGTTGGGAAAGAAGCTTTAGTGTTTGTGTGAAAGAGAGATGAGGAGAAACTAAGAGAAAAAGGAATGAGGTCCTTGAGAGGATGAAGAGTATTTGGGGGGGGTTTAGAATTAAAGGATAATTTGATTAAGAAAGAGTTAATTGTTAATTTTGAATCTAAATGAATTGTGTAGGGAACGAGAACCGGGATCAGAGTCAAGTTGAGTGTTGAGCACGTGACTTTGCAGACCCTGAGGTAAGTTCGTCAAATTTACACTTACTTGGATATGTTTTGTAATTGTATGGTTAAGTCTATTTGGATAAAAGTTGAAATAATATGAGTTTGACGAGTTTTGGATAAATTGCACCATGTTGTGAATGTTGATGGTATTTTGAATGTGCTGAATGATTTTGGAAATGGATATTTGTGTGAAATGATGTATGTTTTGAGATTTGTGGATAACTGTGCCATGTATTGCGAGAACTATAATTGTGAGCCATGTTATGATGTTGAGATATGTGGAATGTGTAGAACCACAAATAGCTCTAGAAGGGCGTTGAATAGAGCTATTAATGCTTTGAAACTTTTTCGCAGAATATGAATGATTCAACAAGAACACATGATATAGAATGATTTGGCCCTAACACCTATGTCCACTACCTAACCTCCTACTTAGGATTGTGGCAAACTCTTCTTATTGCCTCACTTTCAAGCTTAGTAAGAACTTCCTCACATACTTGATTTCTGGCTCAAGCTACCTTACACTTTGATTTGACTTACAGAAAAATAGCTCTAGATGTTGAACTATTCTAGAACACTCAACAAAATAGAACTAGTTGTTCTAAGAAAAAGAATATATTAGGTTTCCTATGTGTTTATGAAACTATGGAAGCAGAAAAATACAAACAAAAACACATAATAGGCAGCCCAAGACCTGACCAAAATCGTGGTTAACACCATTCATGACAATAAGTTTAAAACTAGTTAATAAAGATCAAGACTTTAATGAAAGAAAGCATGTATACCTTTCTTCCTTGCTCTGGCCGAATGTATATGAACTATAAACCGTAACTACTATCTTGAAATACTTCGAGGCAACCTTAAAGACACCTCCCTCAGACCCCAAGTGTTGTCCCTCTACAAGACTAACATACAGATCAGCGAAAAGAGTGTACTGACACAAAAGGTTAATCAAATCACCTTGATTTCTGTCAATCGGATGAAAAAATCTTGAAACCAATGGTGCCACTATGATTAAGTCTTATAATCAGCCCCTTGATCTCTCTTCTTCTTGGAGAAAATCTTCAAGAATCAAAATCTTGATTCTTCTTGGAGTGTCACGACAATGAGAGAAAAATAGGAGGAGAGAAAAGAATGGGAACGACTAGGGTTAGGTATCTTTTTAAAAAGAAAGAGTTTTCATCGTTTAAAATACTTAACCAACAATCCTAACTAAATTAGGATTATGATAAATGTTTAATTTTGAATAAAATTCCCTTATTTCTCTCTCTCTCTCTTGTTGTGGATAAGATAGTTTAACGCCCTAAAATTTTG
>CANYCX011834758.1:0-26073 GCA_948193385.1 Breynia disticha f. nivosa | reverse complement strand
AAGTGCAGAGATTATTAGACTTAATTGGAGCTACTGTGCAAAAGCAGTTACCTCGAGCTCAGGGGGTAACCATAGACAAGAATTATGAGCAGATTCAGAAGCTTGGCGGCAAACCATTTGCTGGTACCACAGATCCCATAGCTGCCGATGATTGGATGCGGGATACAGAAAGAGTTTTGAGGAGAATGCAATGTACTTCGGTACAGAAGGCTCTTTATGCTACATCCTTGCTGGAGGGTGAAGCTGTGAACTGGTGGGAGATGGTTCTAGGGAGTTTAGTCGAGCCTCTCACTATGACGTGGGAGGAATTTCAAAAGGTGTTTGCTGACAAGTACACCCCACTAGTGTATAGGAGAGAGAAGAAGGTGGAGTTCTTGAATTTGATACAAGGTGATGTATCTGTGGCCGAGTATGAAGTCAAATTCACTCTCTTGTCCCGATATGCGCCAGATGAGGTGACAACCAACGAGGCGAAAAGGGATAGGTTTGAGATGGGGCTGAGAACAGAAATTAGTTAACTTGTGGCAGTTCAACCCCCTACATATTCTGCTCTGCTCACAGTTGTGTTCCGAGCAGAAAAGGCTATAAATGCAGAGTAGCCTCTTGAAGCAAAGAAGGCCAAACATGTTGAAAGCTCTGGCAATACCAAAGATGCCAGTTCTCAGAGGTCTGGAGCGACCAAATTGAGGGAGTTTGGCAACAGAGGAACGAGCTCCAGAGGAAAATCATTTTCCAGACCAGTTGAGAGGAGCAAGTTCGAGGGTAGGAAAGATACTGACATTACTTGCTACTATTGCCACAAGAAAGGGCACATTGCTAGGGACTGTTATAAGAAACGAAATAATGAAACTAGGGCTAGAAGTGCCCAGAGTAGTGTAGGAGAGAACCCTAGGAGTGTCACCGGTAGAAGAGGGAGAGGATCTTATGCTGTGAGAGCGGGATCTCAGAGGTTCTTGTGTTCAGCAGCCAGTAGCCACTGCAGCACCTCAGGCTCGAGTTTATGCTATTTTCAGAGATGAGGCAGTGGAGGACCCTAATGTTATTTCTGATACAGTTTATGTTTCAGGCTTTCCTATTCATATGCTTATTGATTCGGGAGCATCATGTGTGTTAGCGACATGCCTTTTGCTAATCAAGATATCAGAGGTCAAGGGATGTGTTGGAATTATAGTAGGGCTATTGACACCGCTCGTCAGCTGTTTAATTTAGGGTGATCATAGTGTCTTACTAGAGACCGCCTATGATTTATGAATTATTACACTCACTACCTTTGTTAAATAGTCCTACAAATTGCACATGGATGATAAAAAACCAAAAAAGGTATTTTCAATTTTTCACCCTATGTCAAAATTGGTCTATTGGGCTAGATCGAGCATTTGGGAAATTTTGGTAATTGGGCTCAACATGGATGAGAAATCATATTTCTTACATGATTTTAAGACAAAGATTATTTATTAAATATGATGTCTTAAGTGAAAATATGTCAGAAAATAAGAGAAAATTTAGGAAGTTTGTCTTAAATTAAGACAAGATTAATGTGGCATAAATTAAAAGATTAAATCTTTTTATTTTTCCACATTAAGGTCATAGAAATAATGGTGGTTTTAAGAGGAATTTTAATTTAACTAAAGACTTAAAAAATTCCTAATGGCATTAGGATTGTTAAGTGGTTTAATGAATTAAAACACTTGTCTTTAAAAAGAACTAAACCTTAGTCTTTTTTATAGGAGTGCCCGTCCTTTAAACGCTCCCATTCAGCCATGAGCCTTCCACCTAAATTGAGAGTGATTTAGAGTTTTTCTTAAGAGAGAAAGTGAGATTAAGAGGCTGGTCATAAGGGTGATAAATGTGGTGCTCTTCCTTTTCACAAGTTTCTCATCCGATTGACAGAACAAGTGATTTGATTTACTCTTTGTGCTAGTACACATTTTAGTTTTGTAGAGGAATCACATTTGGGATTCTTCCTCGGTGTCACAAAGGTTGAATCAAAGTATTTTGAGGTGGTAGTTAACTGTTCTTGGCAAAGAACCCACAACAATTGAAGGAGAAATAGAGAAGTGAGTTTTTCTCTTATTGTTTACAATTTTCTATTAACTAGTTATCATCTAGTAGTAAACGTATGTGTTTCTTGAAATATTGGGGTCACTGTTGGCAATTTCTAATGTGTTATTGAATGTTTTCTGCTGCCATTAATGTTAGAATACGTTAGAAAACCCAACATAACACTATCATGCACCACTATGCTAACAACTAAAATATCCCTTGTATGCTTAGACACGACTATCGAATATCCTAATGGTTCCACCTAACCCTAAACTCGACTAAAAAATCTTTAATTCACAAAAGAACAATTAGCCCCAAGATCAAATAAAGTTAGTGAATTAGTATTTAGACGTTAGGTCGGTCTGTCATCTCCTATCTCATCATAGCATACACCCTGGCCTACGGTACAGTTGTAGTAAGAGTTTGAGAAGCTCCTCCCAATCTACTTAAGCAGGCAGTGGATCCTCCCTTACCTCTGCCTGATATGGTCTTATTTTCTTCCACACTGCTTGGGAGAGTTTAACTCGCATTGTCAAGCAATGTGTCCCGTTTGACCGCAGTGATAGCAAACTAGCCCTTCCCAACCTTCATGTCCTAGTGTAGATACAGTGTCTGAAGAATAAGGGCCTATATTGGACCTACCAGACCCTTTGTTGAACCAGCTTGTTCTCCTATGCATTTATGACCCTCCTTGCTACTATCCTGTATGGGCGCTGGAGCTACCAGACACTCTCTAGTGCTTGTTGTCTTCTTTCTTTCTTTCATTCATTACCTCCTCACACACCCGTGTGGCCTCAACCATCAGCTGATAAGTAGGAGGCTTGATGAAAATCCTCTCCCGAATGTCCAGTCTCAAACCTTAGCTAAAACTATTTCTGAACATAAGATTTGTGGTTGTCCCCTCAAATGCATATCAAGACAGCTGAGTAAACTGTCTTTCATAATCAGCTATAGTCATATTCCCGTGTCTTAGATATAGGAACTCCATCTTCTTACAATCCTGGTAGGTTTGGGGTGTAAACTTCTTAGTGAACACCCATACAAAGTTGTCCCAATTAAGAGTGAATGACACTTCTTTACTCCCAGAACCCTCTCCCATAATTACAATGCATCCTCTTCTGGTAGAGATATCAAGTACTTCAGCCTTTACTTTAGAGTACAATATAGGTGACCTATAACCCTCTCTGTGATCTTTAACCACTCCTCAACAACCTCTAGATTAGTAGCACTTGTGAATACTTTGGCCCATTGCCTACGCATATGTTCTTAGTTCTTTTCTTGCTCATCATATGCCCTCAATGCCCTCTGAACATGAGCAAGAAGTATCTAGGTCTGAGCAGTCTTAGTAGCGGCCGTGACCTGAGGAGCTGCTGCCTGTGCAGCCTGAGCAAAAACATCCTGAGTGGCCTACTGCATCACGTCTAGGAACTGCTGGAAGATAGGATGTGGTGGTAAAGGTGGAGTTGGACGATGTCCATCGTACTGGGACTCAGCCATATGTCCCTACACTGACTTCAAGGTCTCCGCTGGGTCAGGAATGTGGTCGTCTCTAGGATCCATCCGAAAGAATATAAACAGAAAAGTAGATTTGTGAAACCTCTAGTTTTAAAATCGTGCAGATTTTTCAAAACATTTCAACAGTTATGCACATGCAAGGAATCTACTCCCTGCTTTGATACCATTAAATGTGACACTCAAATTTTTAAAAACCACTTTTCCTGCCTATTTACTTAATTAATGATTTTCATGCCATATGTTTTTTTCATTTTTTTTTCTTTCTAACTTCATAACTTCAGCCTGAATGTCATCTGCAGACACAATTTGCAGAAAAAGCTTTTGAATATCAATTACATGAGATGAAAGGAAATATAACCATTCGTATATGAAAAGTAACCAAAACAAAAGTGCCTTGGGGAAATCCCTACATAGAGAGTTTCAAAATAATATAAAATCATAAGTTTACAAAATATAGTTTGTCAAAAAAGAAAACCAAAAGTGTGGATGAAATCCCCGACCTCGTAGCGATAGTTCCTAAGAGTTCCCAAAATGTATAGAATAGAGAATGTGAGTGGTCTACACAGTAGCCTCCTCGTCTGTGATACACAAAATCAACCACAAAAAACATGAGTACAAAAACTCAGTAAGCATATGTCCATGTAGTAACTTACCTATCCATATAAAGTCTAATACACTCGTTCATTCATCCTCCCATTTTATCTCTTTTATTAGGTTAGCGCTCTCTATATTCATAAAGCTCTACCCTTTCTTAGATTATGGGGTTCATTATTGGGGTCGCTTGATTCATGTTGTCCATAATGTTATTGGATTCACAAAGGTTAGTTTTTAAGTCCCTAACTTGGTTCAGATCATGTACAAACTCTCAGAGGTGATAGGCCAAAGAATATAGCTCAAACTCAACTTTCTATTATGAATAACGTATGTTAGTCTACCAGATTAACGTACACTATTCATGCTATTGAAGAATAACGTACATTCAGTAGATAGGTAATGTACGTTAATCTGACTCAGCAGTTCTATGTTTACGCATTTGGTTCACACATAACACTTAACCAATTTTTCATCTTAATTAACATCAAACCAAGTGTATTCCAAACCATTCAAATCACCTACTCATGTTCATACAATACACAACTAAAAACACATCAAAATCAAGCAATGAACACAAGAAATCACAACCCATTCTTGAATTCACACTCTTACCAACAATTAACATCCTCTGATGTCTCACCTACACATTTGACCGTACTAGAAACTTCATTACCTAAACTCACTTTTTTAACTTTCATAACAGCATAGTAACCATGTCATTCCACAAAATAAAGAAATCACAATCCAAAGACAAACCACATTATACATTTCATATCACACCTATTGTATCACACATCACACAGTGCACTCAGCTTCCATTCCTGAGTTGTAACAAAACATAAATATGAACAAATACATATGTGTCATGTTTATCGCATGCTTCATTCACTCTTTCTCACTAACATACACTCATCTAAAGGATCCTCTCTCTCTTTTTCCTTTGGTTGTTCAACCAGTGTCCATACGCTTAGAATTACTCTGTCTCATATGAGACGTTTCTATGTGGGCACATGCACTTAGAAATCCATCAGTCTCGCATTACCATCTTCCTTCTGTTGGTCAATCAGTGTTGATGTGTTTAGAAATCCATCAGTCTCACATGACACCTTTCATTTGAGGTATATGCGCTTAGAAATCCATCAGTCTCATATTACCAATTTTCATCGTTTTGCTGTGCAAACGAGTGCTGAAGCGCTTAGGAATCCACTAGTCTCACATGACAACTTAAAGCCATGACATATTTGCTTAGAAATCCATCAGTCTCACATTTCCATTGTTATGTAAATTGACCAATAAAGCATTGATGGGCTTAGAAATCCATCAGTCTCAGATGATGCTCTCTAACCCCTAACATATGTTCTTAAAAGTCCATCAGTCTCACATTAATAGTTTCTATTCCAGTTTTCCAACCAAGGGTGACCTGTACTTCTCTTTATATCAACTAAATTATGACTGTGCATCCTCTCTTTTTTATTCTATTATAATAATCTACCATGGAACTATGTCACACACATAAAATAATTCATGAATGCAAATGTATACTTACAACTTTCCACATTCCTTTGTTCACATTACAAAGTCTACCATGCTTTGTTTCCCCACACACATCTTTATACAACACAAAAGTAAAGGAAATTACATTCATTTCATATGACTATAATCTTATACATTAACCAGACACATTTACACATGAAGGCACACTAGGCAAGACATTGATCATTCTTTCACACATAAGCACATACACACATTACCCAACATTGCATGACATAGGTTTTTACCTCATTCTTTCACATGAAGGCACATACACACATTACCCAACATTGCATGACATAGGTTTTTACCTCATGGATACATGTTAAGTTACACACTCAAACCAACATAGTTAGCCATGAAAGAGACTAAACATGGATAAGTAAGTGATGGTCCATATACTTACCTCCAATCCTAAGTGAGTTCGTTCAGTAATCATTCTGGCTCCTCTACAGCTTTGACTCCTACGCATTTGTTCACAAATGTTTAAAATGTTGAGATTTAGAGAAACCCTTGCTAATCAAGAAAACTCTAAGTCTTTCCCTCTCTTACAAGGTCTCACCTCCTAACCCTAAACCCTAATTCCCTTTTTACTCCCCTTTACATTTTCTCTTTCCCTCACTAGGAATTTTTGTTCTAAATCTATTAACTTACCTCTTTTCTCTTAGTTCTACCTCATGGATTTGGAGGCTTACCTTAATTAAACATTTTCCTTTAACCCTAAATAAAAATGAGATCCGATGAGGGGCAGAGATTTGGTGGAAATCTATGGAAATTAGTTCGGATTTATTAGGAAATCACATCTAAGGAAGGTTAAGAAGTGGGTTAGGGTTTTAAGAGAGTGTTGTTGGGTGTTTGGGATGTTTTGGGTTCATTTATAGCTGTTTCCAAACTTAAATGACGTGTACATGGTCCTAATAGCGTAGGTTTGGAGAAAATAACATAGGTTCTCATCGTACGTTATTATGGTAACCAGTCCAGAATAACATACATTACTCACCTTGAATAACGTACATAATTCAAGGTTCCCATAATAATATACATTATTCTTCTGAATAACGTAAGTTATTCAGCTCCAGACAGCTCTTTTCTGCGTTCTAAACTCCTGTCTCATTCTACCTCGACCCCCTCTTCGCCCTTAACTTTCATAACATGGTTTGGACCTAATTTTAACCATTTTAGAAGTTAAATTTTTAGGGCTTTACACTAAACTACCCTCCACTATAACATGGCAGTATAGAAAGCATTGATCTTAGCCCTACTTCATAAAGAAAATGTAACGTGCCCAGCTTTAGCATGACCCACGGTTCAAAGTTCGATGCCTGGACAGGTTGTTAATTTAGGAAGGAAATTTACTTGACTAACTATTTTTGGGATTATTTTTTATTCAAGTACAGCTTAAAATGGAGAACAGGGATTTGAAATTTATATGAGCTGCAATCAATCATCAACATAAATAAGCATGCATAATCTATGTGTAGGAACAGTAAAAGTGCAATCATGGGCCAATGATCCCATAATTAGGCCTATAATATTACATAGTATGATCTTCGGGCTTCAAGTCCATCTCTAATGGGCTCTTCATCCATCCTTCTTGGGCTTCCATGTCTGAACTCTCTTGCTTTTAAGTTGGTCCTCCTTTTCTACATTAAGTCTATACTAATAACCTAGACTAAGAAAATAGGCTCATTAAGCCTTTACATACTCTTTTAATAAAATAGGCTCATAAGGCCTTTATAACCCAAAACCAGGCCCATAAATGCACCATGCAAAACATTCAACATACAAATTCCTAATACCCATCTAGGCCCAAGGCCAACATGCTCAGAGAAGATGAAATGCAACCCTAAATATGACAAATTTGTTTTGAAGTTTTTAAGCCCAAACCATTAAGAAAAATTGTGTCTTTGGACTCATTGAGTTAACCAAGTGATGGGCTTGGGTCAAGCCCAAAAATCATTCCTTGAATGAATGTACTCAAGCCCACAAGACATCATTAAATCATTTTGTGCCAAAACTGACAATCATTCAAATTTTCTTTTACCATTTTACACAAATATTAAAAAAAGTGTAAAAAATACATGAATTCATTTAATTACAAAGAATTAAATGCATAAATAAATTTCATTCACAAAATTTCCACTGCCCAATTTTAGTTTGGTCCTTAAAATTTTCACAATTCAAATAGGTCATTAATTCTTTCTAAAAAGCACCTAGTTTAGGGTTTTTGTGTTTAGTCCATTAATTAAATATTATGGGCAGTAGGTTAACTTGTAAAAATCACACGTGACCCTAATTCTAGCCCCTCACAACCTCACAAAATCAATTTTAGGCATGCATGATTAAAACTATGTCAAATTGTCATTAAGCATCAATGTCACCAGCCAACATTAGGACTAAAATTTGATTAAAACCTATTTTTTAGGTCAATTTTAAACCCTAATTTACTGACCATACATTCAACCCTCATTCGATCCAAACTAGTTCATTAATTAGGTAAAAAATGTGTTAATTCATTATGGCAATTGCTTTGATGCAGCAGAACTAAACAAGAAAAACACATAAAGGAAAGCCCAAGAACTCACCAAAATGTGTTAACAACATACATGACCATAATATCTAAACTAGTTAAAGAAAGATTAAAACTTTAGTGGAAGAAACACATTTACCTTGCTCCTTAGTCCAGCGAAACTTTAAGCACCAAGATAGTAACTAGTACCTCAAAATACTTTGAGGTAACCTTTGTGAAACCTTTTTCAGGGAACTGCATATTGTTCCTCTACAAAAGTAACACACAGACCAAAGAAAATGTGTACTAGCACTAGGGTATTTAAGGATCACCTTTGTAAGTCGATCAGATGAACTGTTTGTGAATCAGTTGGCACCACAATGCTCAAAACATATGAACAACCATTTGATCTCACAAAATCTTGGAGAAATACCTTAATAATCTCCTTCTTGATTTTCGGTGACAAGGTCACGAAAATGAAGAAAGGATAGAGGAAGAGGATGGCTTAAAAGGAAGAGTGTGGTTTAATTAAATTACTTAACAAAAAATCCTAATTGAATTAGGATTATGTTAAGTGTTTAAATTAAAAACAAATTCAGTTACAATCCTACTAATTGTCGTGGATAAGATAACCATAAAAGAAAAAAAAAATCTTTTTATCTTATCTTATCTTGATTTGTCTTAATTTAAGACAATCTTTCTCCAGTTTTCACTCTTATATGTTTTAATTTAAGACATCATATTTAATTAATAATATTTGTCTTAAAATCATGTAAGAAATGGTAAATTATGTTTTTTTCATCCATATTGGATCCAATTACCAAAATTGGCCCAAGTGCCTGATCAAGCCCAACTATCGGATTTTGACTTAAGATGAAATTCCAAAAATACCCTTCTCGATTTTTCTTTGTCTATGTCTGATCAGTAGATCTATTTAATAATGGAAAAAAATTTATTCATTCGTAAATCATAGGCGGTCTCTAGTAAGACACTATGATCATCCAATATTAAATAGCTGGAGAGCATTGTCAAAAGTCCTACTACAAATCAAATTCATCCCTTGACCTTCAATATCATGATTTGCATAAGGCATATCCTAATAAAAGAAATAGTGATTTTCAGTCTAAGGATAGATATTTGACATTCCAAATAGTGATCACTCTCCAAATACAATAACCTACATTGCATCTATGAACTTTGTTAGATATTCCATATTTGTGGCCCGTAGAACATGGTCACCTTCAAAGTACATACTAGTCTTAATTCATTTCCATTTCCAAGGAAACAAGTGACTTGGGATATTTACAAAGTTAATATCATAACTTCTAGGTTCTACTATCAAGGTCCTTAACTTTGATACCTCAATCGCTTAATCAAAATTTTTGGATAATTTTATCACACATATATTCCAGGTCAATACATGAAATGATAAAATAATGCATCATAATTTTATTACTCAATAATAAAAGTTACAGACAATATATTGGTGCTAGGACTTACAGTAACATATAATACTCATGCTAGACAATAATGAATCAATAGAAAACTATCTTTCTCTTAAACTTTCATTACATGCTTCTTTATTAGTGCCTTTAAAAGAATAAGTTAATTTCTATTTAAGTCATGTTCTTGTTTGAAGTCTTATAAACATAAATAAAGCATAAGAACAATTAAAAAATATCAAAACTAGCATAAAGTGGATTAAAAGTTAATTAAAATACATACATACATTCAAATAATATATATTTATTTCATATGATTAAAACAAACCTAAAGTATTTACCTTTAGTCAAACAACAAACAAATTAATAAAATTATAACAAAATTCATACCCTATATTTAATTATGATTTTGTGTTTTTAACTATCTTCTCTAATGAAAACACAAAAAACAATTTCAAAAAATTAGGGAAATCCATACGCGGTCATCATAACGTGAAAAACATACCAAAGCCTGGTCCTCATCAAATTATGATTCAAGTTTTGTTTAATCTTCTTGTTTAAACATAAATAAGTTTTTCAATTTTTAAGGAATTACACATATTGCCATGACATTCAACCAAAATCATTGAAAACATGCAAATTCATAATCCTAAACCAATTATTAATTATTTTTTGTGTAATCATGTTTTTTAATCAAACACAAACAAGTTTTTCAATTTTTTAAGGATCAATGTGAATTGCATTCCATAATAAAACCTAGTTCTTCAATTTTAAGATCATGTAATTCAAAGAATCTATCTTTAATTATATTGCAGAAATAACAATCCATAGAATCTAGAATTTTATTACAAGGCATAATTATAAAACAACATAAAACATAAGAACACCAACAAAAGATTCATCCTATTCTTTTCTATCAAATCTTTTAATAATTTTTGAATAATTTAAAGTTTACAGTCATAGCCTTAATTATACAAAATCAGTTTCAACGATACTGTATGACATGGCTCTGACACCACTATTGGGAATTGATAAACTCTATGGTGCAAAATTAAAATTTTTTAAGGCTAACCATTCAACTAAATCTTTAAACCATAAATATTGAAGAACAAGAACAAGGAAATTTACCACTTTCTTTGCTACAATTGATGTGGCATTGGATGTTAAAGATGAAGGGATACCTTTGAGTAGCTTCCTTTTACTCTCTCACAAAAAGGGTTAGATTTTTTATGTTGGTCTTTGATTCTTTCAACTTAAAATCTGTAGGCAATTATACATGTTTCTAACGTTTTTTTAATTTTTAATCAACATAGCATAATGTAGAACATGCTACAAATTATTTCATGTAAGATCATGTCAAACAAATTAAGATCTAAAACTATTGTTTTGATTATTACATTTTGGAAGCTTTAAAATAAATGTTAGAATACCTACTAAAGATGGGTCATGTGGTTTGTTTCTATACATTCTCACAAATGTTAGATTTGAAAGCGATCTAGGTAGAGTGTTATCTCATCTTCCTTATTTCCTTCATCGATTATGAACACAAACAAGAGAGATAAAGACATTTTCTAAATCTTCCATGATAAGGCACATGATCTTAAACAGAGAATAAGCAAGAGCAAATCTTTTGATTTTGTTTGATTGGCACAACTTCCTAGGTTGGAAGAAAGATGGACGGCAACTTAGTGAGAAGAAGAGAAGGGCAACACGCTTTTGTTAAAGACTAGGGTTTTTCAATCTCCTTATGTCTTTATATAATAGTAGGCTCTTTCTTTTTCTGTTACCTCTAGTTTTTGATAGGTTGGTCTATTTTTTATTTGAACTTTAATCAAATCTCATTAATATCTCCCTTATTTTATTTTATTTCTCTTCCTTAATTAGACACCTAACTTAATTAGAAAGCTCTAACAAATTAGGATATTCTAATTAACAAGACTAACTCAAAATACAATCCATCTCTTAAAATCTATGATCATGTATCTACACTACTGGGCCTCAATGTCCATTTTAATCATTCATTAAGGACCACACTATTTGTCAAATTAAATTAGTCCAGATAAGTGTCCTTAAAAAATACCAAAAATTCCCTTTTCAGCAATTAGTTCATATACAATCCTATATGTCCATTCAAACTTGGAATTAGGAAATAAAACTTCCTAAAGGTCATATATGCACTCTAGAAAGTCATACTAATAATAAAAATAAAATGGAAATGCATTTGGCATTTAATGAACCTCAAATAATCTTACATAGTCCCTTACCCTAAAATACCATAATTATATAAGGCATGGTGGCCTCATCCTTATTAAGTCAATTCCTTTCTTGATATCCCAATGACATTGATTCTTCAGATAAATAATGTAACACATTATAACATCTAGGTATGTATAGACTTCTCAGTTCATTGATCAAGTGGCTGATGACATTTTCAATCTCCTCAAGAGAAGGTAGTCCCCTCATTTCTCTTATGCTCTCTAACATAAACAAGTGAATACTTAACATACTTATACCTTTCACCCATTTTACATGCACTTTAGGCATATATATAAAAGTATACAATAATTTATCTCGAGTAGGTCTAAAAAACTTATGTAAGAGTTACACAATGAGAAACACTTATGACTCAAAACCACGTTGTGTTCTCATTTGTTTATATAATCTAAACACCATGTCCTAGACATGTATTCTTAAATTCTAACTAGTATACTATACGCTTGTATTTCGTATGACTGAACCCACTTAGTTAGGAAGAGCATGTTAGTCTTAATTCACATGCTATTCTCATAATAGTGATAATTAAGGATGTTAGAATATAATCTCTTGCTTCAAGGCCCTATAGACATATGTCTCATATATGTCAGCTTAAGCCTCAAGATCTATATTTATAGAATTCCATCAATTCTTATGCACAAAGATAATAGAAAGACAGAATATGTTGCCTTAAATGTTGTCAAAATCTAAAAGATAGTTTTTGGGGGTGGGATTACACTAACAATCTCCCACTAAGAACTATAGCCAATGAAAGATATTGCATATCCTTTCATACTAAGACAAAGACAATTTACATATCAATAATCAATTACACAACTTTTACTATCAATTTTTTTGATCTTGAATCCATCACCCTAAGTGATAACTCCTGAATATAAGTTTGGATTTAGGATATGATCGAGATTTGTTAATCTATGCACTGACATATTTAATGTCACTTGAAATTTCTTATGGGACTAGTATGATTAAGGTCATTCCAAAACCAATACAAATTTTTTTTAATCCATAACTTCTTTCTTCAGCCATACTTGGTTACTCAGATTCTATAGTTGATTTAGTTAGATAGTTTACTCTTGAGAGTTTTTTTGTCAACTTATGACACCTTTAGTATGAATATCTATTCACCAATAGTGATTTGACAATGCTTTCAAAGATTTTATATGTGTAATAGTCATCCTTAGTGCATTCGATAGCTTACTTGATAGAGTTTATAGTAAACGCTTATTAATCTCTACTCAAGTTGTTCCTTTGGTAAACTCAACTCTTGACACAAAAGATGAACTATATTTATACAAGTTATGAACATTAAGAACTTTCTTTGCACCTTGATTTAGTCCAAAATAAATTTACCTAATCTATCTTCACAGATTAGGATGCATTGTACTATTTGGATTTAACACAATTCTTGAAAATTGATTGAAGATACCCACACCATTACTTAAAAATAATCTAGAATCATTTATTCCATTAATAAGGATATTATCCATATATCTATGAAACACCAAGTTTCCTAATTTTTTCCTTTTAAGTACACACAATGTCTATCCTTGCTTTCATTGAAGCCAAATAAAAAGACTGCTTTATTGAATTTAGGATTCTAAGTGTGTAATACTTACTTAAATCCTTGAAGTTTTCTTATAATTCTTAGATTACTTGTGAAATGGATTTTGTTCCACAACTCTTTTCATGAAATTAATCCTATTTCCAATCATTCATTTCTTCACAAATTCATGATGCCTTAATCTAACTGCATTATTCTTCTTTAATATATTGTCTCTTATTTAAAAAGATAGTCTATATGAGAAACAATCATCTTTTGTTCTCCTTTTAGGTTAAGAAACATCTGACCAAACAAACATATAATGGATTTAGACTCTCGCATACTCATTAGTTAATTACTTAACCTATGATATCAGACCTCAATCTTTAAGTAACCTAGACCTTATGGTTTCGCCATATTTCTCTCTTGGTTTTCAACTGCTTTAATTGTAGTAAAATTAAAGCCTCTTTCAATGACCAAATTCAATTTAGAAGAGCAGTTACTTTATCATTAAGTATGTCATATAATCCATTTCATTCTTTGGACACATAACTCAAATGATTATGTTCCAAGATAAATAAGTTACAATTTGAACCATATATTTAGAATTTTCAAACCTCAGTTTAATATTTTGATTTAGTACAATTAATTAATCAACATACACTTGCATGTATAAGACTCATTAAGCTACTTCCACTTAGTTACTAATCTTTCTATATAAAGATAACATGTGTATTTACCAAACACTCCTTACTTGAAGTCACGATGTACAAGCCCGTAGATTGATCAAACACTTCTTACTTAAAGTTACGAATTATATGTATTAAATGACAACTTTGATAATTATCTTTCTATATAAAAACTTAGCTCATATGACTAAAACACTTCAAAAAAGTCTTTATCATATGTTTATTTTTATAAATGCTAGGTAGTTATTTCAAAGATATTAGGAATTCATCCCTTATGTATTTAAGTTATTTTAGAATACTTAGATAACACATGGATATTACAAAAACTTATGAAACTACTATTTAATAGTAAAACAAAAATCTATAACAAAATATCCAAACAATCATGAAAATGTAACAATGTTTGACAAAGGATTAACATTAAAATTTATTCGTGATGGAAGTCTAAACCAACAAGGGATCACGTGCTCCTTAACCTTCATAAAGTGGATCATCCCTCCTTTCCTTGAAGAGAAAAATTACTTCTTTGTACCTACACATTTGAAACACAAATGTTATAATATCCACACTTAGTATAGATACTAAAGTGGTAGAAAACATTATTATTGCATAACTTAAATACCTAAAATTAATGCCTTTATCCTATTCCTCTTGTCTCCTTCTTGTAGAGTTTGCAGTTCTCCCTCGAATGTCTGATTTAGTTATAGTAGTAGCAAGTACTCTTGCTTTCCTTAAGCTTTGGCACAGTTACCTTATGAGGAGTTGGATTTTCTACCTTACTCCTACTATGCTTATGCCCCATGGGTCTTGACTTTCTCTTTTCTTCTCCTTCTTATTTTTAAGTTTTCCCCCTTAGACCATTAGTATAGGATCTATTTTCTACAATAAGGTCCCCTCTTGTGTCTTCAACATCCCACAGAGCTCCATCATCAATTGGGACATTCTATGAATACTAAAGTTCATTGTAAACTAGTCATATAACTTAGGCAATTATCCTAAAATTAGATCTATGACCAACTCTCTATGCACATGTACATCCAACCTTTTAAGAGTATTGAGATACCCTTTCATTTTCAATACATGGGCAGTAAGCAAAGTACCTAGGATCATCCCATAGGAGGAAAGAGCTTTCGTGGTTGTAAACCACTTATTCTAAGTTTTCTTTAGAAAGGTAAGTTTCATATTATTAAACTATTTTTTCAGTTTGGAGTCATGTTTTGCCAACATAAGATATTTAATGTCATTGTAATCATTCTTATTGTTCTTATAGGTTTCCATTTAGACCACAGTTGAATTCATAGCTAGCTTGAGTGGAATAGGGGCATACAAAACATAAAGACGCTTCTCCTATTTGAGGATAATCCTTAAATTTTGAGACCAACCTAGATAATTAGACCTGTTAAGCTTCTCCCTTTCGAGAATGAATTGCAAAGTGATAGAATTCATGTTTGTTATTTGTGTCAGTTTTAACCTATAGAATAAAGATCAACTAGATTAATCAAGGCCTTAAGCGATCCCACAAAAGCGAATTGATATCCCTTTAAGCAATTTGTTTGTTAGTGATTCTTTGTGGGCCAAGATCCACTTTTCGTAACAACACCTTAGTCAAGTTGAGACTCTGCACCTAGAGGTTAAGCTATTTAGGTAGGAAAACACTCAATCGTGTACTATACACCACTTTTGGATCAAATGGGATAACACGTTAAGTGTTTAGCATAAAAGCCCATTTTGCATTGCCTAGGTTCGACCATTCCATTCCACATTTAATCAAACCTACATTCACAAATCATGCTTCATTAAGAAAGAATGGTGCACCTAAGACTTCTAGTGTACGTGACTGACATTTGAGATTCTTGACGTGGTTCAAATTAGGAAGGCAACATTATGACTTACTATTATAGGGATTCATTTTAATTATAGCTTATCATGGAATATAGTTTTGTTCAAAATGTCATATAAGTATATCGTGCATAAAAGTAAATTGTGAAATCATGGGCAAAAAGCTGATAACTAAGATCCAAACTAAGTTTATAGTCAATCTTCAAACTTGTGGGTTCCAACGATGATTTATGGTTCTACACTCCAGTCTGGTGGGCTTTCCACTTCTTGGGCTTGAACATGTACTCTATTTTCTATCCTAAAAAATTAAAATAAAATTACAATAATCATTTCATGGCACACAAGCCACATTCAAAATTACAAACCCTAGGCCCATGAATATACCATGCAAACCAATTCATTCAAAAATAAATTTGCACATCACAAAATACAAGCCATTTGAGGTTAAAACAAAAATCCAATTGTAAGGACTAGTCTGTCTGGCCTATTAAGGAAATCGTGTTTTCAATAAACTAAGAAAATCCCAATTATGGTCTTAGACATAAGCCCAATAGACTCATCTAATCATCCATTCCTTAAAAATCCTACTTCACATGCTAAAAGGCTAGTGTTTTACATGAACTTGGTAATCAATATATATATCCTATTTTAATATAAGTCGTTAACACATAACAAGAACATATTAAAATAATGTATGACATGCATAAATATGGTTAAAAGCTTTAACTCATATAACATGAATGTCAAACATAATGCATAAACTATATATAATTTGATGCATTAAAACATGCAATTTAACTTGGTACATGACCAACCAGCAATTGCACAATCGAAAGAAAAACATTACATGGAAAATACGACGTTCATGTACCAAAACAACACACTATATGAGTATTTCATACCTTACACGATCACAGGCAAACATAGACAACAACAATGGTCATGTACCTCAGTAATTTTTTAGAAAAATGATGAATAGTGTATTTTATGCAGATTTCTAATTTGTACCATGTTAAAACTTGATCTAAGCCAATTTTAATCATTATTATAAATCAAAACATTACCAAACATGTTTTAACAAACTTCTAGCCATTTAAATCAATTAAAAAAACCATTTATTAGATTGATTAACATTCCAAAATCTTCATTCAAAATATAATAGGTTTTGTGGTTAAAAGTAAAATCTAGTTTTATCAATTCTAATGTATAAAACATTAAAAAAAATTGATCAAAAATAGATTCAACATGCTTACCACCAACTATTTTCAATCAATTTAAACTAGTATAAAACAATAAGCTTTCATGAAAAGATTCAATTTTAATTAAGATTAAAAGATTTTAAGGCAATCAAACTCAATTAATCATGTTTGAGTTGGCTCTAATTATAATGTCCCAAACAAATTTAACTGAAATATTCCAAAAAATATGAGAATAGTAACACCAAATGGCCTATGTAACGACCTGGCCAAACTGTTCCCCAAACTGTTTCATTTGTGGACAAAAGTTGATTTTGTACGGGTAGAAGCCAAAAATGGCCAGGCGAATGGTTTAGGCAAACCGTTTTCCAAACTGCTTTACCTGTCGGGACTTTAAGAATAGGTCCGTGTGAACATTATAGAAAGAGGAAATGAAACCCTAAAACACCCACCTAACTTCTCTCTGAAACCTACCCTAAAAACCATTCGATCTAGAGCCTAAAAATGCTAAATCTAATCATCAAAACCTTATATTTAGTAGATTTAAGCTTAAGAAAGAGAGTGTTTGGTGAATCTCTTTGAAAGGAGCAAGGTAAGTTCTAATGTCATGTTTATTCTTGTGTGATTTTGGGTCTAGGGTTTGGGAAAATGATATATTTTAGATGGGTTATGGTTAATTAAGTATTGTGTATGGATTTGGAACTGAATACCAAATATTTGGAAGAGATTGAGGTTCTAGGGTTTTGGTAAATTGTGGGTTTTGATAAATATGAATAAGAATGAGAAATTGAACATAAATTTGTGTTTAATGTAAGAAATATGACTTGATTTATGTAGGAGGTAGTGTCTGAAACCCAGAGCGGAGTTGAAGAACACGCTAACTTCATAAATTTTTAGGTAAGTGCATCAAAACACGCTTACCATTGTAGTTCTTGCATCTATATGGTTAAATATATTCGATTGAATGGAATATGTTGAAATGCTAGGTTAAAGTGTCTTAAAAATGGACTTGATGTGATATGTTTTGAACGGTTATTGATTTTGAGGTGTTTTATGATGATAATGTTATTTTGTTATGACATGGTAAGAACAAAATTAAATGTGCAATGGGTACGTGACCTGATTTGTGCGATATTATCGTTGTTATGGATAATTGTGGGTATGAACCTTGGGTTGCGTATGTTCAATTATTTGTGGGTGAGTTAAGTAATGCGAGTTATTGAAGCAAATGATGAAAAGAAACATGGTTTTGGTTAAGGTGTTATGAATGTGATATTTTGTGTTGAAAAATAATGATCGATTTAATTGCGATGAATGTGAGTAATGAATAGAATGATTTGATATGGAATGGTCATCCTTTTATGAAAATACGTGAAAGATAATGTTCTTGTGAGTTCAATTGTATTGAATGATCTGAGGGTACTTCGTTTGCATCGTTTTGTGGAAATGTGTGGTTGGGTAAAAACTTGATGGAATTTCTTAAAAATATAATGATTTGGCAAAATGCCTAATTTGAGTTATTTAAACTTTCATGACTGTGAATGTGGGATTTTACATGAAATGATCAATTATGATATTATGATGTTTTCCATTATGTGTGGATCAGTTGTATGGAATATGGCCTTAGTGCATGTGATGGTGTTGTATGAAATCTTATGAAATGCATGTAAGAGTATATGATGATATAGTATTCATTATGAATACATGTGATACATGATTTGTGTTTGATGGTATGGTTGCGACTACACAGAGCATTTTATTGATTTCATTTGTGATTGATGACATTATTGGCATTTGCATGAGCACAGTGCGTGTTCATGCTACGAAATTATGAAAAGAAAGGGGGATTAGCCCAGTGCTGTGAAAAGAAAAGCGAGATTTTTTCCTTGTGAAAAGAAAGGATGATTAGCTCAATGTTATGAAAAGGAAGGCAAGATGTTTTTCCTTGTGAAAAAGAAAGGGGGATTAGCCCAAATGATATGAGCAAGGGTTCTAATATATGTGGGGAAATGCCAAAGGAGTAAAAGCTCTATTATTATGAAATGTGGGGGATTAACCCAACAAAAAGAGAGAGATCTCTTGGAATAAAATGAGGGAGAGAGCTCTTTTGTTTGTCAATGATTATGAGACACCGACGCATATGTGTGTAAATGCATTAGCAATTTATTTGCATTTATTACACATAGATTATATCGTTTGCATTAAAATAAATATTATGTGGATTATTGGGATATTATGGGTATGGCTTTTGTGATTGATCAAAATATGTTTTGCTATAAGTTCTAGTTGATTAGTGTGGATGGTTGTTAGTATGCCTTGCGTGAATGTTGTTCGAATATGCAAACTATACATTGGTTGTCAAAGGCACTTCTGTGAAAAAGAGGCACTAGCCTTTCATTTGTTATTATTGAGCTTAAATGAGATGGTATGAAAATTATGCCTAATATGAGTAAGAAAGAATGTGACTACATGAATTCTCGAAATGAGGATAAATGCTAAGTGTTTGTGGATTTGCTAATGAATTTATACAGATTGGGATCAATTGTTCTTGGTTGGTAAAGATTATGTGAAATGTGACTATGTGTGTGTATTGATTATTTGAATGTTTAAAGAGTGATGTGAGATTGTGGTTGATTAGGATTTGTTTGAGAATGTTGTTGGTGTGTTGGACATAAAAGATGCCTATGTTATGAGCTGAGTGGTGCCAAGTGTTATGTGTTATGTATGTTGTGAATTACAGAATTAGTAGTATAGAACGAGCTGGGAAACGAGCTAGTTAAGCTGTTTCCCAAACCATTCCACTTTTAGAGGCTGGACAGAAGGTCCAAACGGCTTGGCTAACGGTTTAGCCAAATTGTTTACCAAGCTGTTCCATTTTTAGATTTAGGATAGAGGGTCCAAATGGTCTAGAAAACAGTTTGGCTAAACTGTTTCCTTCCTCTAGAATGCATTAGAAGATCAGAACGGGATGGAAAACAGGTTTTATAGGCCATTTTATAGATCGTTCTCGTGTATAAAGAACTATAAACTATGGAATTGAAGATAGATGTTGAGACAATTAATCATTTTGAGATTGGAGTTAGAATTAATTAGGGATGATAATTCCGTACATTGAATAATTCACTAATACATATTGAAATGTAGATAATGGTTAAGATGATTCCTGTATCATTGGTTCAAAAAACACCTAAAACACATTATCAATGAGTACTTATGCATTAACTACCTTGGTAAGTGTTGTAGGTGCACTGAATGGGTATTTATTTACTGACTTTCATGTGTGTTTGTGTATTGTGTGCAAAGTGACAGTGATTAGCGGTGGGACTACATTTTGGTGGCACTAGCAGTGGAATACAGAAAGAAGGTCAAGATGCTTAGTATTTTAGCATTGAACCCTATTTTGTAAAACTATACTTGCTTTTGTATAAGCAGAGGTTGTATGTTTAAAATGTAAACCATTTTCCAGGCTTCCTCATTCGTGTTTAAATTATTTATGACTAAAACTAAATTACGATTTTCGAAAGGATTTATAATTACCTCTTCCTCTTTCTTGTTGAGTTGATTGATTTTAAAAGAAAAAAAAATGGTTCCCAAAATTCTAATTTATTGAAAAATGAGTTTTGTAAATTTGGGTGTGACATTTAGTGGTATCAGAGCGGGGCCTAGAATTCCCTACGGACTGTGCCTGAAAATGATTTAATTGCATCATTGTTTATGAAACTAAGGTTTTGAAAATGGTAATTTCTATAAGATGGAGCCAGTCGGTAATGTACCGCACGAGGGCACTGAGTCTTGAGAATCTGTGTAAGGCAGGGGTCTACCCTAGGGCACGGTAAGCAGCTGGCATATGCTGCTATTCCACCTTTTGACCCTGCCTATGCTCATTTCTACAAAATGATGCAAAGAATGATGAAAAAGTAAGGGGTTCAACTAGGAATCAATTTAGATAGAAACTTTGGAGAGGTGCGCAAACAAGGCGCAAGATCGTTTGAGGGTACCAGAGATCCAGCTAAGGCAGAGCATTGGCTCCTACATACAGAGCGGATTCTCAATTAGATTCAGTGCACTCTGGGATAAAAGCTGGGGTACACCACCTCGCTTCTAGAGAGGGATGTGTGGTACTGGTGGGAGACACTTCCCAGAAGCCAAAATGATCCACCTACCCTTACTTAGGAAGACTTTAAGAGGGAGTTTAGGGACAAGTACAACCCTTCTTTTTACAGGAGTAGAAAGAAGATCGATTTTATGGAACTCAAACAAATGGGAATGATTATTGCGAAGTATGAGGTGCAATTTATAAGGCTTTCTCATTATGCGCTGGAGTAGGTAGTTATAGAGCAACAAAGAAGAGACCGCTTTGAGCATGGATTATGGTTTGACATTCACACCCGGATAGTAGGAAAGTAACCTACCTACCATACTCTGTTGGAGACTCCTATTATAGTGAAAGAATGGGCAGCTAAGTAGGGTCAAAGTGAGAGAAAGAAATAAAAGAGGTTAGGAGGATCTAGTTCAATTAGAGGGGGCAAGGGGACTGATTCCAGATCCTCTAGAGATTATACCAGGGGCAGTAGACACATGGGAGGTGACTCTAGAGGCAAAGGAAAACAATATGCTGGATACTCCACTACTAGGTACTAGAGCACATAAATGCAATCGGATGGGGATACTCACTAGGTATGTTATTATTGTAACAAACTAGGCCATGTTGCTTGGCATTGTCACACAAAAAGGATAGATAAGAGAGTGGAGATTCCTTGACAGAGTAGTGTTGGGGATAACCATAAGACTAATAAGGTCGACAGAGGCTGAGACAGAGGTGCACAAGTTATGGATACTATCTCCAAAGACAAAGAGCTTCTAAGTCAGTAGCTCTTCTCCCAACACATATGCATGTTATGATATGGGATGAGGCTGCAGTCAATCTTGGTGGCAGTCCAAGTAAGATTACTATACCTATTTACGTTATGGTAATATACTGTGTATTGCATGAATAATTTTATGTGGCGTATGATTGAGTGAGAATCCTTTATTGATATTAGTGAGTTAAGGAAAATTAAAACCGAAAAGAAAAATTATCGTATCAACATAGTGACTAAATCAAATAAGAGTAGAATTGTGAGCAGCAAATGGATTTCCTAAATGAGACTTGAGAACTTGGAAGAAACCCAAACAACTAGTGAGAGTATGAGTGTTTTCACAAAGATTGGAGAAGTTATCAAGAGTGGTGCATGGGTTGAGACCCGTACAAAATTAAAATGAATGAACTTGATGGTCTAAAACAACTGATTAAGCATTGAGTGAGTGAAAAGTAAAGTTGAAAATGGAGAGCTTAGGGAGCGTAATGGCCCCAATGTGGGAAACAATAGTATATACGAGAAAAGATACCAAGAAAGAAACTTTGAGGTAATACTTGTGGACAAAATTGGGATATCATGGTAAAGTACATTTGAGGATTTAATTATGAAATATGACTATTGAAGTTGGTATCGCTCATCCTTTCTTTTGAAGGTAGTGCTAGGGTTATAACTTGTATGAGGGAAGTGATTCTTTGACTTTCTGCTTAGCTTTCTTGACCAAGAGGAGGACATTTCTTGCATTTCTCACAAATGTTCTGCACTTTTGCATTTCTTTCTTATGCATACGCAAATCATTTTCTTATTTACCTACCTTAGGCTGGCATTACCCGATAGATGGGAGATCACGAGTATAAAGATATTGTTGAGAATTTAATAAGAGAGTCCTTTGAGAAAATGGATAATGAAAGTGTTTGCGTGATAAATGAGTGTGTTTAAGTTTGGTTATTTGAGGGGTTTTGTGTAATGAGAATACATGACTGGGTTGTTAACCATTTCTTTAAAATGTGAGGATGGAACAAGAAGGAGCAAATTATGATGATAAGTTAGAGATATCGGTTTTTGGTGAGTTAAGGACAAATAAAGAATGTTTTGGATGATGGTTAGATAAGGAAGATAGAGAGTTATAGAATGGAAGTTAATGTTAGGATTGATGATGATAATATAATATGTTAAAGGCATATTTTTTGAGAATGGGTAATATGAAAATGTTAATCTTATGGGTGTAAGAAATGCCCTTAAGTGAGAATTCATGAGTGGAATAATTGAATGTTAAGGTGCAATGGAAACATAAGGTTGTGCCTTGACTACTTGTGTGAGTGTAAATTATGGTGTTGAACCTTTATGTATAGAGGTGAGTACGGAAGTGAGAAGAGAAAGAACGAAAAAGGAAATAATGACTATCGGAAGACATGCTAAAATCGCTTGGGGAAGTGAGGTTACACTTTGATAATAATGGGTGTGATGATGCACATTGGTATGTTGGTAATTTGGAAAGGAGGTTAAAATGAGGATAAAGCTGCATTCCCATTAAGATTAAGCAAGTCTTCCGATACTATTTACCTACCTCGGTTCAAAATTCGATCCCATTAAGAACGAAAAAGGAAATAATGACTATCGGAAGACTTGCTTGATCTTAATGGGAATGCAGAGCATGATTACCATTACAATCACAGACACTTAATAAATAGTATGGTTAACTAGATTCGATTGTATGTAAATTGTTGGAATTGTTAGCGTAAATTGTCTTTAAATGGACTTGAGATTGATGAGTTTTATCTGATGGTTTAATCATGATATCTGATAGGTTGATAATGTTGTTGTGTATGGAAATTTATGGAAGAGCTAATATGTAAGCAAGCGAATTGGTTAGAGATGTGTGATAATGATGCATTGTGTTAATCGTTGTTTTTGGATAGAGTATTGTGTGATTGATGTTGAAGTCATGGAATTCGTAAACTATGTTCTAATGTGAACTGTGAAAGGTACTATGTGTTGATAATTTGCAACCTGTGGTTGTTGCAAAATGAACCTTATGTTGAATTGATTAGGAACCTAACTTGTTTCAAATTTTAGGGACAAAATTTCTTAAGGGAGAGAGTTGTAACGTCCCGAAATCCATTTTAATGTGGAATAATGTATATAGAGGAATATATATGTCGAGGATTGAAAAAGAGTTAGCAATGGAAAATGCAGCAGTCTGTAGCACATTAACATATGTTAATGGTAAAGGTAACATACGTTAATATGGGAATGTAAAGAATGATATACGTTACCTACATGTACGTTACTCATGTTTGGTTTTCCATATTAACGTATGTTGTTCAACCTACGTTAATTTTTCTAAACCTACATTATCGAGGGTCTGTGCGTGTCATTAAAAGGAATAAAATAGCCTTTGCCAAGACAAAACACACCTGAAACCTCTGAAACACCTTCTAAAGCCTCAAGCCACTTTCCTAAGGTCGCCCGCCCAAACAATAAACCTTCCTACCAACTCGTAGATTTCCACAAATTAACAAAAAATCCATCTCTCCTTCAGATTTCCCTCCATGCTAGGGTTTTGAAGCAAAGTGGGACAAAAGTAAAATCTCTAAACTAGAGTGAAATTTTTGTGAAATGGGATGAAATTTGTAGGTTTTGTTGGGTTTTTATAGTAGTTACTAAATCTATGAACATTTAACCAAAAAAATCACAGGAATTAAAAGAGATAGAGGAAGTTAGGGTTTTTAGGAAAGTTAGGGATTTTTTGTAATTAGGAGAGTAAATGAGGAAATGAGTATAATGTGTTGTGTATGACATGAAATGTGACCTGATTTGTGTAGGAGGTGGCATTCGGAGCCCAAATCAGGATTGTGCAACGAGCCGATTCACGGAGTTTAAGGTTACTGCACCGAATGACATTTACCAGTGTAGGTTTTGCCTCTGTATGTTAAGTATATTGATTAATGCTTCATTTGTTAAGATGGTGGGGAAAATGTGTCATTAAACGGACTTGGTTGCTTGTATTACTTCGTGTGGATTGTTTGGAATTTATGTGAATTGTCTGAGGCATGTTTTGAATGCTAAATGATGATGGTAAGGTTATATGGAAATGAACTACTGATGGATTCAATAATGATGTGAGGTTACTTAAATGTAAGTAAGTTATATAATGTGTTATGTGATGAGCCATTATGGTTTGAACGTTGTGAGTTGAAACGTATTGAAAGTTTGTAAGAGTGAATAGTATTTTGAATGCCTTGTGTGTGCTTTATGCATTAGAAATGTGTGAAGTGATGGATATATGGATGTTTGGTTATGTTATGATGAATGATGTTATTGTGAAATTGATTGTATTGAATTGTTGACAAAAATTGTCTTGCAATATTTATTGAAATGTGTGGTGGAATGAAAGCTTGATTTCATTCGTTAAAATATATTGAAATGGCGTAATGCATAATTTGAGTTGATTAAAGTTTGATGACTACTAATGAGTGATTTCTCATGAAATGAATCAAAGGTGTAATTATGTTGGTTGCGTCTGACGCCCAAATCCATTTCAATCCATTTTCGATAAATACAATTTTAAGACCATATATTTTTTTTTCTTTTTATAAGACAACAATTTAAAATCAACATTTATAACTTCGAGATGAAATAACATGTGCGATAAATATAAAACCAAATGTACCATACATGCATTACTTTTAAACCGGTCGATACAAAATATGTGATAGAAATATCAGAGTGCGGAAAACGAGGTTCACTGTTTTAAGACAATGCAAATGCCGATAAAGCCTATACCAACATGTATGAGGATGTACAAAACTCAAAATGTAGAAATCCAAAATGAATCCGAATGCCGACCTAGTCCGCCTCGTATCACACGCCTAGCTCTGCTCCAAAACTGGTCCCAGCTGCTACTGACGATCTGCACAAAATCCAGCAATGACAGGTGAGTATATTTTTCAATACTCAGTAAGGCATCCCTTAGCGTCTCTACATGCCGGGGTGCAGGGGAGAATTCGACCATTCTGGCCTTCGTTCCCCCTCAAACCATAAAT
>CANYCX011834472.1:0-10723 GCA_948193385.1 Breynia disticha f. nivosa | reverse complement strand
CACTCGAGCTCTGCTGTCTCAAATCAATAGAGAGAGTCCACTCTCATATAGTGCTTTGGCCACGCGGCCCTTGTTTTTGCACTCACATTGCGTATTGGCTGCCCAGCCCTTTTTTTATACGCATTGGCCACCCGGCCCTTGTTTTGTATATCTTGGCCACCCGGCCCTTATTTTGTATATCTTGGCCACCCGGCCCCAAATGCATGAACATACAACAATGCCCATGCCCATCTCATAACCGTATGTATGAATGCAAGTCCATGCATTTCATCTCAAATTTTCACAATTCATATGCTCATGAATGTTCCACAAATCATACATCTCTAAGCACAAATCAATCATGCTCAACATAGCCAAAACCGGCATTAACAACATATATTGTGTCATTCACAAGAAATCATTATAACTCAATAAGGAACACTCCTTTCAAGCATGTGCCAATTAAACGTGAATTCATCACATCATTCAAATCAATCTCACATATCACTCGTACATTCTCATTTAGTTCAAAATCAAAATGCGCCCTTAGACCATATTCACACGCAAGCCAAATGTATATCATACATTCACTTATTCGATCTTACTTAGTTATAAGCTCAACACATGTAATCAACCGAAACCATGCCATATCCAATTCACACATTTTTCCGAACGGAGTACATATAAGGCATAAGCCTTTCACATATAGATTTATATTTCAATCGTCATTTAGCATTCCTAAGCCACTTTGTTCATTCGTTTAGCATTCTCACTCATGAAGAGTACGCATTCATAACAATTCGCATGCTTCCGATTAACACCTAATTCTACTTACATTTGTAAGTCATTTAACACATAATATACACATATCATTTCCAACACACAATCTCATTCCAAATCATATCAAGAAATGCATACGCACACCTTAAACAATCATTCGTAATCAAATTGCATCAAAGTAAGTGGCAAAGCACTTACCTCGCGCTCCCGCGACGCGATCCGGTCCTAATTCTCCGATTTCATTTCCGTTAGCTATCCCCTACACACATTCAATCACATTTCATGTCATATTCATTATTCTAGCTCCATTTTTCATTTACCAAGTCATTTTCCCAAAAATCCCAAATTTCTCCTAAACCCTTAAATTCTCAAATCCGCTCAAATCTTTCTTTTTATGGTCAAAGACCTATGAAAACGTTCACTACAATCAAAACCCATCAAAACCCAACCAAATGCATTTACTTTCATCAACATTTTAACCTTGAAATCGGAAATCTTACCTTTTTCCGAAACCTAGAACACTAGGTCGTAGAGGGAGGAATTTGAACTTTGATTTGATGTTATCTCCCTGAAATCCCCGTGTTCGATGGTGGGTTTGATGTTTAGGAGGGTCGGAAATGAGGGAAAAAGGGCTTGGGACTGTAAGGGGCGATATGAGAGTGAGTTTTAGGGTTTGGATATGTTTTCTGCCCCTTTTAAAACTGTCCGCTCGACACGAACGGTTTGGGGAACGGTTTACCAACCCGTTCTCCAACCCGTTTCAACCTTCTGGCAGCTCTACACACAATAGAACGGTTTGGTGAACGGTTTGCCAAACCGTTCTCCATCCCGTTTCACTCTTTCTGGCAACTTCAAACAACCGAAAGGTTTGGGGAACGGTTTATCAAACCGTTCTCCATCCCGTTCTCGACTATTCCGGGCACTTTCCTGAGACTGTCATCGAATTTATACTGGGGTATTTTTGGGGCGTTACAACCTGTGTTATTCATGCGTAAAAAGGACTGTAGTATGCGGTTGCATTAATTATCGTCAATTGAACAAGGTGACTATAAAGAACAAGTATCCGTTGCAGTGGATAGACGACCTGATAGATCAACTGTGGGGAGCTACAATGTTCTCCAAAATTGACTTGAGGTCTGGATATTGACAGCTGAGGGTTGAGGATAGTCTTATTGAGAAGACAACATTCAGGACTAGACACGGGCATTTTGAGTTCACTGTTATGCCTTTTGATTTGACGAATGCACCAGTAGTTTTTATGACACTGATGAATAAGGTATTTCAGCCTTATTTAGATCAATTTGTGGTGGTATTCATTGATGATGTAATGGTGTATTCGAGAGATAAAGAGGATCATGATCGACATTTGAGGATCATGCTCGAGTTGCTGAAAGAAAAAGAGCTATATGCTAAGTTCAGTAAATACGAGTTCTGGATGTCTGACGTTATCTTTCTCGGATATGTTATCTCAACAGAGGGAGTGAGACCTGATCCTAGTAAAATAAAAGCAGTTCCAGGATGGGCGTCTCTTAAGAGTGTTACTAAAATTCGAGTTTTCTGGGTCTAGCGAGATATTATCAGAGATTTATCGTGGACTTCTCAAGGATAGCTAGACCTATGACAACATTATTGAGAAAAAATGTTCCTTACGTCTGGAATGACAAGTGTGAAGAGATTTTTTTGCGAATTGAAAAAGAAATTAGTTTAGGCTTATTCTTCACCATTATCAGTTCATCCTGACAGTACAAAGATGTATAAAGATATGAGAGCATTGTATAGGTGGGTACATATGAAACGAGACATAGTCGAGTTTGTCGCTAGATGTCTACCTTGTCAGTAGATCAAGGTAGAGCATCAAACACCAATTGGGAAATTGATACCACTTGAGATCCCTGAGTGGAAGTGGGAGACGATTACTATGGATTTCATTATAGGCTTACCAGGGAATTTTTGACGTTATGATGCTATCTGGGTGATAGTTGATTAATTGACAAAATCAACTCATTTCTTTGCTATCCGACAGGATGATACATTGGATATACTAGTTGGATTGTATGTTTCTGAGATCATCAGGTTACATGGTGTTCCTACTTCTATTGTGTCTAATTGTGACCCTAGGTTTACATTTCAATTTTAGCGGAGTTTGTAGGATGCGATGGGTACTCGATTGAGGTTTGACAAGGCTTTCCATCCACAGACTGATGATCAGTTGAAGAGGACGATTCAGACAGATGAGGATATGCTCTGAGCGTGTGTGTTAGAGTTTGGAGGTAATTGAGATGATCACCTACCTTTGGTTGATTTGCATATAATAATAGCTACCATTCTAGTATCGGAATGACACCTTACGAGGCTCTATATGGTAGACGGTGCCGTAGTCCAGTGTATTGGGATGTGGAGGATTTACGACAAATAGAGGGACCAGAGTTGGTTTAGCAAACCCTGGATAAAGTGAATATAGTGAAAAGATGTATGCAGGCAACCTAGGATAGTCAGAAGAGCTACAACGATCGACATCACCGAGAGATAGAGTATGCAGTCAGTGATAGAGTTTTCTTACGGATTTTGCCCTGAAGAGGTGTTATCAGATTTGGGAGATGTGACAAGTTGAGTCCTAGGTATATTGGGCCGTATGAAATTATAAAGAGAGTGGGACCACTAACATACAAATTGATACTATCAGATGAGTTGTCCCGATTACATGATGTGTTTCATGTTTCGATGATGAGACAGTACCAATCAGATCCTAACCACATATTGAGATCTCCTGAGTTAGAGATATCAGAGGAGTTGACATATCAGGAGGAGTCAATCGAGATTTTAGATCGAAAGTTGAGACGACTGGGGAATCGTGAGATTCCTATGGTTTTGGTGAAATGGAGTTTTCATTCACTAAAAGAAGTTACTTGCGAGGTTGAGTCAGATATGAGGAGACAATATCCCTATTTGTTTCCAGACTTGATTTCAAGATCTTGAGGTATAATTTGATTTTACAAGTTTGAGGTTTTGGGTATGATGTTTTACTTGTTGATTTGATGTTATAATTGCAAGTTAAGTGAGAAGCTTAACTTGGTTTAATTTGTGATAATGAAGGACATAGCTTAGATCGATGAAGAGAAGTGTTTGGACATTTTCGATGATGATTATGGGTATATTTAAGGTTATGAGTCTGTTCTGCGATTATAGTCACTGCTGTTTTGCTAAAACTTGGAAGCATATGTATGGTATGTTAGGTTCTAAAATGTACCATATTTAGCTTTCCTTGTAATTTGATCAGTTTTAAACTTTGGGGACGAAATTTCCTAAGTGGGGGAGATTTGTAAAGTCCTGGAAATTGTAGGAATTTAAATATATGAAAATAGCTTAAAATGGGATTGAATCGGATCGATTTAGGTAAAAATTGAGAAAAAAGCAGACAGCACGAGCATGAGCACGCTCTCATGCTCATAGCTGTGGATCAGTACGCCCTCGTGCTCATCCTAGAAAATTTTCACGTGCTCGTGTAGAATTAATTGCAGAACGAGATCGTGCACGACTGAATAGAAGCACGTGTTGAGAATGCACGACATGACCATCAGCACGACCCGTGCCTTAGGCCGTGTCTGCTGGGTTTAATCAAACAATATCGGTTCTGATAGATTCACTTGGAAACAGAGAAAATGAAGAACACAGGTGAATCAAGAAACCCCAGTCTTCATCCCAGCAGCTTAAATTAGTAAGAAACAACATCTTTCTTGCAAGATATTGAGCTCAAGTTCATTTAAGGTAAGCTTTTTGCTTGATTTTGACTATATGAGGTAGTTTAATTGTGTTGAGAGTGCTAAGATTGTTGTTTTAAGAGTTAGAGTTATGTTTGGTTGTTGGAAACTATTAGAGGGTTGATTCATAACTTAGGAATGGATTTAAATTTATGAATCATGTTTTGATGAGAAGTGCTTAAGTAGAAAAGCTATTGTGACTTGAATGGATTGAACTTAGGAGGGCTGTAACTATGATTCTTGATGTGGAATCAGAAAAGAAATAAGTAATTAACAGCCTTATTATGCTTGTTTTGTCTAGGAGGATCTAGACGTGACGTTGATCGAGATTGAGTCGGCATCGATGCGGTGTGACTTTGCACGTAAATTGAGGTAAGTGATCCTTCCACTTACGGTTCTTTGTTGAGATGATTATACGTGTTTTACACTTAATTAAGACTCCATAAGAACCTAAATAAAGAATGATAAGCTTTAAAGCTTAATAATGAAAACAAAGTGAAAAATGCTCATAAGTATGTTCTAACGAACTTTATAAGTTTGACTGCTGATTCTTGCTTATGTGATTTATTATGACCATGATGCTATGACATGATATTCATATGGATTTATGAATGATATGTGATATGGATTATGTGTCGATTGATATATTATTGATTTATAGTTGTCATGATGAGAGCATGAGATTTGCTTGTGGCATATATGGAGCATGTGATTTGCTTGAGCATACTTGAGATTGATTGTGGCCATTGAATTCATTCTTCATTCATTTGTGTTGCTTAATTGTGTGACACTGGGCCGATATCCTAGGTTGGGCCTGAGGATGATTCCGAGAGAGATTCTCGATGTCGAGAGAGATTCTCGATGCCGGTGAGAAACCAATGATATTCCGAGAGAGATTCTCGATGCCGAGAGAGATTCTTGATGTCATTGAGAAGTCGAGGGAAAAATGAAAAGAAAAGAGGAACTAAGACCCGGGCATTCTCCTGTGTTTGCATAACATTCATATGCACACACTTGAGATATTACATTCATGTTTAGTATGCGATTCTTGCTTATTGATATGTGAATGCTGGAATGATATAATTGATATGAGTTAGTATGCTTGATATGGATTTTAATTGAGTATGTATGTGCTTTGCCATGATGATAACTCTTGTGTGAGTTTGCTTGTTATATGAATGTACATATGGTAAATTTGAAACACTGGAAAGGTGTATTAAGCAAAGCACTTAACTAATACTCAATGCATAGAAAAATAGAATTGGAATGGTAAATTCAAAAGCTCAGCACTCCATCGTGTCGACCAACACGCCCTCGTGCTGCTGGGTAATCTGAGAAAGATTACGAGCACATCCCTTTGCTAGAATGCCACCTGGATAAATGATGATCGAGCATGGCTCGTGTTCAGATCAACACGTCGTGTTGACTGGGAAAATGGTACGAGCACGATCTCGTGCTCTAATGAGCACAACTCGTGCGACTGAGAAAGGTGACCTGAGAACATCTTGTGTTCACATTGGCACGATGTGCCAACTAGGAAGAATGTCATGAGCACGTTATGTGTTCATCCAGCAAGACCCTTGTTGTTCCCCTACAATTCATTTATTCGGTATTTTTTGTGTCACTTACTGAGTATATCTGTATACTCACTCCCTTTGGTTTTTTAAATGATGTGGAGATCGTTGGTAGCTGCTTCTAGAGCAGATTTGTGGTGATCAGAGGCTTAGAGCGATATTCAACTGAGGTCTGGCTATAGGGATTTTGTATTTCAGCTTTTTGTTTTGTACATTGATGTACATACTATGTATATATAGTTTAGATATGTTTTCAAACTAAATTTTTGCTTTCGCATGTGTGTACAAATTTTTGGAGGGTTGTTTTATAAAAATTAAGTATTTATCTTTCTCTCTCCTCTTATCTATTATATGATATTTGATGAAAAATGGGATACTTGTTTTAAAAATTGAGCTCCACATTTGGTGGTATCAGAGAAGGGATTAAATTTTCTATGGACTGTGCCAATGATTTTAATTGTTGATTTGAAAATCTTGTGTGATGATTTGAAAAGCTGAAAAGTTCATATGAACATGACAATTATCAAAATCAATGCAAAATCAACAAATAAGCATGTCATCATAATTTCACATAATCAAGTACATATTTGCATCATAAGTAAGCCTTGCTTACACAGATCATATCAATACCATAAGATCATAAGATCATTAATAGCATCCAAGCTCAACTAAGCAATCAAGCTCAAACATAGAAATCAAAAGCACTCAAGTTCATTTAGGACACATTTTTACTACCATCTTAACATAGTTACATCATTCCAAGTATGATTAACCATACAAATGCAAAACCTACAATGGTAAGTGTAAACGGCACTTACCTCGATAATTTCGCAAAGTCAGCGTCGAGCTCAACTCTGATCCAAAGTTTGTAAGGCTCCTCCTATACGAAAATTATCACTCAAGGCTGTTAATTAACTCATTTCATATATTTAAACTCAAATTACAACCTTTACTAAACAACCTCCTTAGTTCTTCTCCTAGGTTCAAACCTTTATGATCCTACCTTTTTCATCCAATTCATATTTTTAAGTGTTATAAACCATCCACATAAGCTCAATTACTCTAGTTCAGTTAATGAACATTATTTGAACCTCTAACTTATCCAATTCTCACCATCTCCAAAAATTTCCCACAACCTTAATTCATAAGTTACTTAAAACCAAACTCATAACTCTTACCTTGGTGTTTTTCTAGCTCCAATTCTAAAAAGAATGATGTTTCCTCCTTGTTCTCCTCCACTTTCAGTAGTTTCTAGGGTTTTTATCCAAGTTTCTCTTGCTGATTGTGCTCTGTTCAATAAAACAGTGTTTAATTGTATTCTGTGTTAAAATATGCCCAGCCGACACGAACTGTAGCACGGGTCGTGCTCATGGTCGTGCTGTGTTTTTCTGGCACGAGTTCCAGTTTGATCGTGCACGAGATCATGCTGACATTTTCCAGAAATGACGAGCACGCCCCTCTGGCACGGTCGTTCTCCAGCCTGTGCGCATCTGCTGTTTTCTATATTTTATCGATTTCTTTCCGATTCATTGCTGTTTTCATTCTATTTTTCTAATAGACTAATTCTATCATTTTTAGGGCCTTACATGAGAGCAGTAGATGATATTCATGAGTGGAAAAATGCATTGATAGAACTGCGACGATCAAAAGTAAGACCTGAAGACATAGGGGACATGGTATTCCAGATTTTGGAATTTAGTTACACTCACCTAAATAATTGGGACCTACAATAATGTGTCTTGTATTGTGCTTTGTATCCTAAAGATCTTATGATTGACAGAGAGAAACTGATAGAAATTTTGGTTGTAGAGGGAATAATTGAACGACGGGATAGTAGCGAGTGATTTTTTATAAAGGCCATGTCATGCTCCATAGTCTTGTTAAAGTTTCATTATTAGAAGAAGTTGAAATAATAGGCCAAAATGAAAAATAAACTTTTCCATCTATAGTCAAAGCTAGTATGGGATTGAGACATATACCAGAAGAGAAGTATTGGACAAACGAAATTCGAAGGGTTTCTCTTATAAAGAATGATATCAAGGAAATCCCTTCTAATTTCTCACCAATTTTTCATACTCTATCAACTCTATTATTTTCTCAAAACTTGGAGTTATCATCGATTCCAGAAACCTTTTTTTGTTCAATTACATGGACATAAAGTTCATGATTTGTCCTTCTCATGAATTGGAAAACTTCCACAATCTGTTGGTTGCTTAGGAAATCTCAAGTCATTGGTGCTACAAAGATGTAGTTATCTTTACGATATACCATCAGTGCTATAACTTGTGTCATTGGAGATGTTGGATCTATCATTTTGTGGAGCACTTAGACTAGTGCCTGAAGGATTGGAATTATTATCTAGTCTTACGTTGCTAAATCTCAATGGCAGTGGAATAAAGAAGTTACTATTTGGCACACTAACACGGTTATTTCGTCTCCAATTCCTTGCATGTAGTGGACCTACGAGAGATTTAGATGGATAGGGGGTTAAAGCCAAAGAACTTGCAGAATCACAGAAGTTGGAATGTTTAAGCTGGTGCTTAGATGATTTTGGAGAATATATAAAGTATGTAGAATTGGTTACCAGGAGGCAGTCAGCTACACAGCTAATCACTTACTTTCTCTCTATGGGTATGGGACATGATGATAGAGGTAACCTGTACCCAGACGTGGCTAATAGTCGAAAAGTGTTCTTCTGGAGTTGAGGCAGAGAACTATTTATCCAAGAAAATCTCTGCATATTGAGATTAGAGGATGTCATTGTATGCGATGGGAGTGGTCTTTGTTTCCAAATTGCTTCCTAAATGACATCTTTTGGAATCAAATGGGAACCCTTGTCCATTTTTATTACATGATGTCTTGGCATTGTGTGCTTGTTTCATTTATCATCATCCCCTTTAATAGTTTGGAAACGGAGACCTTGGACATCAATTATTTGCCCAAATTGTGCTCTTTGTTTGGTGGTGAAGAGTTTCATCATCAATAGTGACGCTATTACTCCGATGTGCTACCACATTTTCCTTAAAAAATTCAAAATAACCAGTTGCAATGGTATAAAGAAGCGTTTTCCTCCTGGCTTGATCTTCAACTTCAAAAACCTTGAAACAATTGTTGTAGGAGACTGCTCAGAAATGGAAGAGATAATTGCATCTGCAGAAGATGAAGAGATAATTGAGACTGCTCAGAAATTCAGTCTCCCGAAGTTTTAGCATCTCAAATTGATCAGATTGCGAAAATTGAGGAGCATTTGCAATGCACATATCATTTGTGATTCATGCATAAATATCACCATAGGAGATTGTCTGGAGCTAAAGAAGATACCAATATCTTTTACCCTGCAATCTCTCCAAATGCTTTGTCTCAGTGTATGTCCAGCAGAATGGTGGGAATCAGTTGACAGCTTAATGTTTGGACGGAGAGCTTTTCGTGTTGATGACTTTTGAAAGGCTCTAATACTTTAAATTCCATAGGCAAGATTGAAGATAAAGGTACTTGATAAAACCTTCAGAATTTAGTTGTTCTTTTTATCTTCAATTTCCCTATTGAAGAATTCTTTATGCAATTTATAGAAATCTCACTTTGTTCTAGAACATAGGGATTATAGAGTTTGTAACCTCAATATTCTGATGCCATTAACGAGGATGTACAAGTACATATATACAAGAGGTTTTCCTTATGAGATAAGATACATTTGAAAGTTGAAAGTTAAACTTTCTAAACTAGTTTATCTGTTAGTTATACACCAAGTCTGACGTGAGTGCATCCACTTCTACGCACCCCCCCAATCTAATACTTGGGTAATAAGTGCAGCTTGCGAATCAACTTAGTGAACGTTGCAGCTGGTAATGCCTTTGTGAATGCATCGGCAAGTTGATCTGAAGTCCCAATATGTATTGGTTTGATGAACCCTTTCTTGAAATTACGTCTTATGGAGTGGCAATCTACCTCGATGTGTTTTGTTCTCTCTTGGTAGACTGGGTTCTCCGTGATTTGAATAGCTGCACGATTATTGCACCACAACGAGAAGGGAAGCTGAAAAACAATGCCAAGATCCTTGAGTAAGTGATGAAATGTTGATTTAATTGTTTTAATTATAGTTTGGTGTTAGTTTTATTGGTAATTGCTGGTGTTTAATGTTGTTGTTGTGTTGTTCATTATGCACAGCTTTTAATTAAGTTTGACTAGCTGTTGTTAGCATTAAATAGTTAGTTGGATGTTCGTTTAATTATTCCATGTATTGTTTATTTATATTAATGAGAAAATCAGTAGAGGTAACCAAGTTTTTACCTCTACACCAAAATATTCTCTCTTTGCTGTGTTTTATTTTTGCAGCAGTTGTTCTTCAAGTTCTTGCTGAGTTCTAGAACTCAAGAACACTTGCAGAAGGCTGATTTTTCCAACATGGTATCAGAGCCCACTTCTTAAGGGATCTGTGATTGAGAGTGTGTGAGTTTTGTGAGATAAAGGTGTGTGAGAGAAGCCTAAACACTTTCCCTTGAAACACAAAACCTTGTAAGAGGATTGAACAATGGCTGGAACTAGCAACTCAAACTCTTTTTCAAACTCAGGAGTTCCAATCTTCAATGGTGAAAATTTCCATCATTGGTCAGTAAAAATCATGGCTTACATGAG
>CANYCX011834121.1:0-14539 GCA_948193385.1 Breynia disticha f. nivosa | reverse complement strand
AGTGAGTGACGTTAGATCTAGGGGTTGAGTATACACATTAATCATCATAGTGCCCTTGGTTTCGTAGAAATCTCATTCGAAATTAACCAAGAACAGGTAAAGCGTATTTTACCTTGTGCTAGTACACTTATTCGCTAATCTCTGTGTTATTGCTATAGAGGAACCACAACTGGGGTTCTTTTTTGGTGTCATGAAGGTCACTTCAGTGTATTCTAAAGTGGTAGATATTATTTTTTATCATAGAGGCCACAGTTTTGAAGGAGACAAGGAAAGGTGAGATCTTTCTTATTAAGTTTCGGTTTTTATGTCAATATCTTGTAAACCGATTGAATATGACAAGTTTTAAGTCAATTTTATGTCGAGTCCTTGGTTATTTTCACATGTTTTGATGTTTTATTCCGCTGTCATTGAGTCTAATTCACGTAGAAATTCCAACATGTTTAAGTACTAGCCTTTAAGAACATGTTTGCTACCTTGTTTTCCTTACGAATGAATGTAAGATATGCAAAACTGTAGGTTAACACACTCACTGTGCTAACCAGCACGACCTCGTGCCAGGACCAATTTTTAACCCACAAGCTCGTGCAAGAACCTATTTTTTAGTGATAATGAGCACGACCCCCGTGTTCATGTGGCACGACCGTACTACCTGGAAAACACGCTGAACAAATTATAAAACGGACTTTAAGAGCAGAATTGATTAGAGATGAAATAGGGATTATTGCCCTAATGCATAATGCACGTACAACATAATAAGAAATGATTGCTTATGCATTAACTACTTTGGTAAGTAAAAAATTCTATAATTATTACGTGTTTAATCATATATTTAATCTTTATATTACTTATAAAGCGGAATAATTAAAAACTTTTTCCTATAATAATGAAAATCATACGTCAGGCATAAATATAACATTATATAGCCTGACCTGTAGTTTGGTCTAGAACATAGCTCGTGTTAGTGTAATACGTCCCATGGGCACGACCTCGTATTATACTACCACATTCCTGTTCATCTGCAATACATAACTCATGTTTTTCAGGCATGGTTTGCATGCAACTATTGTATCCCTGCAAACAACCAATTCTCAACCTATTCTAAATCATACCTGTTTATTTCATTTCATCAAACAATCATTTCATGTCATCTATATAAATCTTTCATATAATCATAAAAAACACACATATCTTACAACAACTATCTATACATATAACTATACATATAATTTTGTTTGTCTGTAGAGAGAGGACGTGCTGAGGAGCGGCAGCTGACCCACTAGCTGGCATGTCACTATGATCTTTCATTTACCACATATTCCTGAAACAAAAATCGCAGCTGTATGAGTTGTGGACTCAGTGAGTAATCATTTATAAGAATTTATCCATTTCATTATTTCTAGAATTTTATCCATATTCTATCTGTTTATTTAAGTATGGGACTTATCTTTAATTTCTTTATATCAAAATATTGTATTCTTTTCTTTATTACTCATATGTTATGTAACTTGATTTGTATTTGTTTTTCCTACATGTTCAATTCATATCATCCTTTCCTTTATAATCAACTTATCTTTCATATAATCACATATATCCTGTAATCATTTAATCACATGTATATCCTGTAATCATATATTCTTTCATATAATCATGTAACTTATTTCATTTCATGTAATTAGTTGAATTTGGTAAAATATTTCTATGATTTTGTCATACAACGAAAAACGACATATAACTGTAACTGCAAACTGTATAATCTTCCTCTCCACTTCCCCTACGCGATCGATCATAAATCACCAATCCAATCACCACCAATATCATATCATGTATCATATCAAATACCATATCATATCATGTACCATATCTTGTACCATATCATATCACGTAAATTGTATATCGCATCACAAAATCGTATCGTAACGTACCTGTTTGCAATTTCGTATCTCATATTCCTATTTGCTTTTCAATCGTCAAATTTTGTTCGTTTCCAATTTGATGTCACATTCATATTTTATCATTTATTTCAACTTATATCTCATATTTTCTCTTTTTCTTTCTTTCATATTTTTGTGCGATCATTCACTCGTATAACATCTTTAATCGTATTTGCTAGTACACGATCATATATCTATATCAATAATACCATTTTTATAAATATCAAATCATCAAGGATCATGAACTTCCTATCGTATCGATATCTCTGTGTATCTTTTAAACATATATTCTATATTCATTATTTGTGATTTCTTCTTTTATAATTATTTGTAAACTTATCTTAGTTGTATTATCATAAGGTCATTTCCTAGGGTTTTACCTATAATCATATTTATTCTATCAAACATCTCAATCATCTAGATGCATATGCTGTCATTTTTTTGTATTCATAAATTTAAGTTGTTGTTGATTTACGTGTATGCATCATCTCAAATCAAACATATGCTCCGACTATCTAACTAATCACACAAAGATCATGACATATCCTTTTTATTATCTTTTTCTTTAGGTGATCACATATAAAATTATATTTAAGTTAGTCTGGATTACTCACCTGTAATTTCATATTTTTCCAGAGCTCCTTTAGACTTCGTTTATATTTTGTTAACTGAATCGACCTCATGTATAACCATATACGGAATCCTATATAAAAATCAATTCCAAAGATATATTAGTAACTCAAATACAACATTAATTTCTTACGATTAATTCTATAGATTTCCTGTCTTAGCTATACCAGTTGATTATCGGCTCGATTCTACGATCAATTCGATATTATATACCTATTTTCATATTGTCTTTTTACTTTTCTCAGCTCTATTTTTACCCGAAAACAGCTTAAATATGATTTTAAACCTCAGCATGACCGTGCCAAGACCAACACAGCTCGTGCCCACTCAAATTTTACACGTTTGGCTCTAATTTCTAACATTTCTGCATGTGCAGCAAGTCAGGACGCCCCGTACTGACACCAGCACGACCATGTTAGCATCAAAACTCATTTTCCAGCTCGTTTTTTAGCATGATCGTGCTCATATAATGTCCCAGGAGCACACCCCTCGTGTTGCCAGCACGCCCACCGTGTTGTGCCCCTTTTTTCTTGCCGATTTCACTTCAAAACTTCATTTCTTCGTAACCTTAATATGTATGAGTCTTAACTTGTCCAATATTACCATTTAACTTATGTGTTATCTCTTATCTTTGTTAGGTTCACTAATCACTTTCTAATCATGTTAAACGTCTTACTTACCTCTAGGGTTTCAGGATGAGAATGTTACAGTAAGTGTATGAAAAGCACTTACAAAGTAATTAAATTACTCACGTGTGTGTGTGATTTGTGTTCTGTAGAGCATTAAGAGAGATGCATGACCTTGAGATCCCAGTGGTCAGATAGCAATACGATACGAATATCGAGGTCTTGGCTCCTAAATTTTGAGATTTTCGATTTTGTATTGTTTACATACTTTTTACATAATATCTACATGCATTTTGGTTTGTTTTCAAACTACATTACATTTTCTGCTTATGATATTTTGTTTGTATATATTTTGGGCCAAATTTTTCATAAAGAACGCATTTATTATTAGTTTTCTTATTGGTTTGGTTATAATATCATTTTAAAAGTATAAATTATTGGAAAATGAGGTTTACAAAAATGGTTCTTACATTTAGTGATATCAGAGCAGGGATTTGATTCCCTACAGACTGTGCCAAGAAATTGTTTTCATTGCATCATACTTTATAAAGCTAAAAGGTTTGAAACTTGATTTTTATAGGATGGATCCTATTGATGACGTATCACATGATACCATTGAGTCGAGAGAGTCAGTACAAGGGCGAGGATCTACCCCAACACCTAATGAGCAACCTACACAAGCTAACATACCACCTTATGATCCTGCATATGCTCCTTTCTAAGACATGATGAAGAAAATGATGAGAGGACAGGGAAGAGCACAGTAGGGTGCCAAAACTTTTAAAGGAACTACTGATCCTGCAGAGGCATAGGACTGGCTCAGACACACCGAATGAATTCTAACTCGTTTGCGGTGTACTCCAGAGCAGAAATTGAGATATACCACTTCACTTCTGGAAAAAGTTGCCTGGAACTGGTGGGAAGCGGTTTTGAATAATTAGAATGATCCTCCTACGCTAACTTGGGACAATTTTCAAAAGAAATTTTCAGACAAGTATACTCCACTTTATCAGACAAAGAACAAGATTGAGTTTCTCCAGCTAAAACAGAAGGAGATGACAGTTACTGAGTACGAGATGCAGTTTACCAGACTCTCTAGATATGCGCCAAAAGATGTTGCTACTGATCAACAGAAGAGAGACAGATTTGTGAGAGGGTTACGATTTAATATTCATACTAGAATTGCTATGAAACCACCTAGTTACGAGAGTTTGCTTGAGACTGCTATTAGGGAAGAGGAGTTATTGGTTGAGGAGGGCTATAGAGAGGGCAAGAGATAGAAGGTTTTTGGCAGTTTTAGTTCAGTAGGAGGATGCCAGAGATTAGATTTGAGATCATCCCACAGTACTGGTAGGGGTAGAAGACAATCTAGAGGAACAAGAGGTGGGAGGAGTCATTCTACCATGTCTCCTACTTCCCAGGGATATGGATTAGGTACTCATACAGACAGAGATATCTATTCTTTTTGTTATAACTATCATCAGTCAGAACACTTTGCTAGAGATTGTCCAAAGAGACGAGATCCACAGGGAGGAGGTGTTTCCTAATAGAGCAGTGTAGGAGACATCAAAGCCACTACATCAACTGGTGGTAGTCGAGGGAGAGGTCGACGAGCCACATGTACTACCTCGAGAGGAAGAGCAGCCTCTAAAGGTGGAGCAACCTCATAGGCAGGGACAGCGCCTCAGGCCCATGTTTTTTGTATGACCAGAGATGAGACACTAAATAATCCAGAAGTTATCACTAGTACGTTTTCCATTTTTACATATGATACATTAATGTTGATTGATCCAGACTCTACTTGTTCATTGGTGAGCAAGACTATGGTAGAGCAGATAGGGGGTAGTGTAGAGCTTTTAGGGTATATAGTTGCAGTTTTTATTCAAACAAGAGGGACAGTGATGGTGACGTATATGCTGAAGAATTGTGGGCAAAAAATTGGCGAGTTTGCACATATAGTAGATTTAATTGTTTTTAAGATGGCAGATTTTGGGATCATACTAGGGATGGATTGGCTATCTAGAAATAGAGCAATGGCAAATTGCTATGCAAAAGAAGTGGTAGTAGAGGTTGAGGGTGAAAGGAAGGAGTTGTTAGTCAGTGAATGAAAGGTCATTCATTCTTGTTTGATTTCAACGGTGATGGCCGCTAAACTGATGAGAGATAGATGCGAAGCTTTCTTAGCTTTTGTAACTAATTTGAACAAATCAAAGTTAGAGGTGAAAGATGTAGAGGTAGTTAAAGATTATTTCAAAGTATTTACTGAGGTGTTATCAGGATTATCACCACAACGAGAGGCTGATTTTAGGATTGATACAGTACCAGGAGCAGCGCTAATATCATATCACCATATAGAATGGCAGCTGTAGAGCTGCAAGAACTGAAGAGATGGCTAGAGGAGTTATTGGAGAAAGGATTCATTATGTCAAGTGTATCATGTTGGGGTTCACCGATATTGTTTGTAAGAAAGAAAAATAGGAGTATGCAATTTTACATTGATTACCGTCAACTGAATAAGGTGACAGTGAAGAACAAGTATCCGTTGTCATGGATAGATGATTTGATTGATCAGTTGAGAGGAGCAACTATGTTTTCCAATATTGATTTGAGGTCTGAGTATTGGCAATTATTGAAGACGACATTTGGGACTCAGTATGGTTACTTCAAGTTTATAGTGATGCCATTCAGGTTGACTAACGCACCGATAGCTTTTATGGCCCTAATGAATAAGTTATTTCAGTTGTATTTGAATCAGTTTATGGTAGCTTTCATTGATGATACTCTAGTATAATCAAGAGATAGAAAGGAACACGAAGGATATCTTAGAATAGTGCTGGAGTTGTTGAAAGCAAAAGAGTTGTATGCTAAGTTCAGCAAATGTGAGTTTTGGATGGAAGAGTTGGTTTTCTTAAGCCATGTGATTTTGGCAGAGGGTGTTAAGTTGGATCCTAGTAAAATCAAAGCGGTACAGGAGTGGGAAGCTCCTAAAATTATGACGGAGGTGCAGAGTTTCTTAGGTCTGGTAGGTTATTGTAAAAGATTTATCGAGGATTTTGCAAGGTTAGCTAGACTGATGACTACTTTATTGAAGAAGAACACTCTGTTTGTTTGGAATGAAAAATGTTATGACAGTTTTCAAGAGTTGAAAAAGAGGTTTGTAAAGGCTCTAGCTCTAATGTTGTCGACTCAAGGAGGTGGTTTTGTAGTATATACGAATGTGTCTGGAGCAGTTTTAGGCAGAGTACTTCAAAATGGACGATTATTGCATATACCTCATGATAGTTGAGATCGCATGCGGCTAACTACCCTACTCATGTTTAGAGTTGGTTGTGATTATTCATGCTCTAAAGGTTTGGAGGCATTACTTGTATGGTGAGATGTTTCAGATCTTTAAGGATCACAAAAGTCTTAAGTACATTACTACGAAGCGAGAGTTGAATTTGAGGTAGAGACGGTGGATTGAGCTGATAAAAGATTATGATTGCACTATTGAGTATCATCCAAGGAAGGCGAATGTGGTAGCTGATGCCTTGAGAAGAAAAGGAAAAGAGGATGAGGATTCTGTTACTTAAAATGTAGAGTCTCTATTTGCCTTACGAGAACTCAAAGTGCAGTTGGATTTGATTAAGGGTCAGATGCTAGCTATTATATGAGTGAGACCTTGTATGTGAGTTGATTGCTGAGCGTCAAAAAGAAGATGAGTATTTGATGAAAATTAAGAGGAAAGTTGAGAAGGTAAAGCGATTACAGCTCATTGGTTAGATGACGATGGAGTGTTGTACTACGGTACGGTTGTGCGTTCCAGACATAGCTGAGTTGAAGAAGAGTTTGATGATTGAGGCACATTCTTCATTGTATTCAGTACATCCTGAAAGTACTAAAATGTGTTAGGATATGCGAGATATATACTATTGGGTGAATATAAAATGAGAGATATCAGAGTTTGTGCCTAGATGTCTACCTTGTCAGTAGATCAAGGCAGAACATCAAGCTCCAGTCAGAAAGTTAATACCATTAGAGATTCCAGGAAATGGGAGAAGATAACTATGGATTTCATTATGGGATTACTGGGGACGTTTAGACATCACGATGCCGTTTGGGTTATAGTGGATAAATTGACGAAATCATCACACTTCTTGGCTATACGACAGGACGATGCCTTAGATAAACTCGCAAGTTTGTATGTTGCTAAGATAGTGAGGTTACATGGATTTCTTATATCAATTGTGTCTGATCGAGATCCACAGTTTACATCGCGATTCTGGAGAAGTTTACAGGATGCGATGGGTACCATATTGTAGTTTAGTACTGCATTTCATCCTCAGACTGACTGACTGACTGAGAGGACGATTCAAAAAGTTGAGGATAAGATGAGAGCATGTGTGCTGGAATTTGGAGGTAACTGGGACGATCACTTATCATTGATTGAGTTTGCATACAATAACAGTTTTCATTCTAGTGTCGGGATGACACATTACAAGATTTTGTATGGGAGGCAATACTGGAGTCCAGCGTATTGGGATGTTAAGGGTTTGCAATAGATTGAGGAAACCTCAAGAAAATAAATGTAGTGAAAAGGTGTATGTAAGCAGCTCTGGATCACCAGAAGAGTTACTTTGATAGACATCATCAGGAGATAGTATACGAGGTTAAAGATATAGTTTTCCTAAAAGTTTTGCCTTGGAGAGGTGTGATTAGATTCAAGTGGAGAGGTAAGTTGAGTTTGAGGCATGTAGGACGGTATGAGGTTATCGAGAGAGTGGGACCACTTGCCTACCGACTTCAGTTACCGAAGGAGTTGTCCCAACTCCATAATGTTTTTCAGGTGTCTATGTTGAAGAGGTATCGATCTGATCTGAGCCACGTGCTGAGGGCTCCAGAGTTGGAGATTTCAGAGGATTTATCTTACGAGGAGGAGGCAGTAGAGATTTTAGAGCAACAAGTTAGACAGTTATGGACCCGGGAGATTCCTATGGTACTAGGAAAATGGAGTTTTCATTCACCTAAGGAAGCTACATGGGAGGTGGAGAGTGATATGCGAGAGCAATATCAGTATCTATTTCCAGAGTCAGAGGCTTGATGAGATTGAGGTGAGCTTTAAATCTATGTTGTAAAGTGAGCGTACTAAGCTTGAATACTTACTTAAGTAGAATACTCAAGTTAAGTCTAGAGTTGTTAGCGAACCTAACTTGATTAAATTTTGGGGATGAAATTTCTTAAGGGGAAAATTGTAATGCTCTAAAAAATGATAAAATTAATCTATATAGAAAACAGGTTAGAAAAGAATTAAATCGAAATGGAAATCAGAAAATTTCTAAAAACACCAGAAGATCACGAGCTGGGGCACGACCGTGCCAGAAGGTGTGCTCATCTCTACTGAAAAATAATCAGCATGATCTCATGCACGAGCATAATAGAACTCGTGCCAAAAAGGCACGACATGACCTGTGTTGAGGTGCGTGTCGACTAGGAAGTTTTAAACAGAACCGATTGACACTGTTTTGTTAAAAACAGATAACAAAATATATGAGAGAAACTGAGAGGAAACCCTATAACTAACTGGAAGTGAGTGAGACCAAAGAGAAACAAAATTCTTTGTCAAAAATTCGAGTTAAAAACATTAAGGTAAGTTTGTGAACTTGGTTTTAAGTGCAACTTCAGATTTATGGGCTGTGTGAATTTTAGAAATGGAAAGAAATTGATGAATTTGTGTTGAAATAGTGTTATTTAACTGAATTAAAGTTAGAGGAGTACATGTGGATGATTTATGATGATGAAACCAGAAATTGAATGGAAAAATTAGAATTTCAGTGTTTGCATTTAAGAGAGGAAACTAAAGAGTTGATTAGTTAGAGGCTAGAATTGAAGTTTATATATGTAGAATGAATTATTTACAGTCTTGTATGATCATTTTCTTATAGGAGGTGATTTGCGACCTTTGGATCGGAGTTGAGCCACGAGGCCGACTTCTCGAATTTTTGAAGTAAGTGTCGTTTACAATTACAATTGTATGTCTTGCATCTGTATGGTTAATAATACAAGATAATTGAGCAAATTTGTTTGAAATGGTAGCTAAAACTATGTCTTAAATGGACTTGCTTGATATGATTGTATGTTGAGCTTTAATGTTATTGTTAATGAAATAAGGTTACTTATGTGAGTTGATTGTGATCCTTTGTATGGTAATATAATCTTATGTGAGAATAAGCATGTGTTTATTGATGCAATATGTGGATTATGATTAATGGCATGATTATGTCTTTGATGATGAGTTTATGGCTTGTATGAAAATACGATGGCATGTTATGCTTTCAAAATGATGGATTCTATTGGATTATGCCTTTGATGATTGATCTTTGCTATGCTCTTATGAGATTTATGGGAAAGCAAGTGATTACTTTGATGATAAGAATATGCTTCAATTTGATATTATAATGCATAACATGATTATATATTTGATTTGAGGTATGTTGGCCATAATGAATGCATTTGATTCATGTGTTGCATAAGCATTGTCGTGTGACACGTGGCTGAGATTGTTTCCAGGCGAGAGCTCGATGTCGGGCTGCGCTTGATGATAATTCCAAGCGAGAACTTGATTTCGGCTGGGCCGAGGATATTCCGGATGAGAGCTCGATGTTGGACTTGGTCCGAGGAAAAAGAAAATGAAAAGAAAATAAAATTCCTTGGATAATTCCAAGCGACAGCTTGATGCCACTAGCCGAGGATATTCCATAATGCATTCAAATGTAATGTTGATGCCATGGAAAGTGTTTAGATGCTCAAATGCTTATGTTACTGCTATTATGGATGTTGTTGATATAGATGTTGGGATGTATGTAAGTGGTTGAGTATAATGGTTAAGGCAAGTGTGGCTTGGCTATATTTGCAAGCATGTGTTTGTATAAATTTGATAATGATGCGCTAGTATGGAGTGTATTTACTGTGGATATGGTATCATTAATGTCTTGTTTAAGTACTAGCCTTTAAGAACATGTTTGCTACCTTGCTTGCCTTAAGAACGAATATAAGATATGCAAAACTGTAGGTTAGCACGCTCACTCTACTGACCAGCATGACCTCGTGCCGGGACAAATTTTTAACCCACGAGCTCGTGCCAAAACCTATTTTTCAGTGATAATGAGCACGACCCTTGTGCTCATGTGGCACGACCGTGCTACCTGGAAAACATGCTGAATAAATTATAAAACAGACTTTAAAAGCAGAATTGATTAGAGATGAAATAAGGATTATTGCCCTAATGTATAATGCACGTAAAACATAATAAGAAACGATTACTTATGCGTTAAATGCTTTTGTAAGTGTATGAAAAGTACTTACTGAGTAATTAAATTACTCACTTATGTGTGTGTGATTTGTGTTGTGCAGAGCATTGAGACAGCTGCGGGACTTTGATATCGCGATGATCAGATAGTCTTGGCTCCTAGATTTTGAGATTTTGAATTTTGTATTTTGTACATACTTTGTACATAATATCTACATGCATTTTAGTTTTTTTTCAAACTATGTTACAGTTTCCGCTTATTATATTTTGTTTTATATATTTTAGGCCAAAGTTTTCATAAAGAATGCATATATTATTAGTTTTCTTATTGGCTTGGTTATAATATCATTTTAAAAGTATAAATTATTAAAAAATGATGTTTGCAAAAATGGGTCTTACACAATGTGCAGTTGAATTTGTCGATTGTGGGAGATAGCACCAAAGGCCAAGGCGAGGGCTTTCCATGCAGCTTGAAACGTTGGGAGTCCAATGACATAAGAGATGGTGTTTTCAGTTAGGGAAGAAATTATCCTAGATAATATCATTTAATCTTTGTGAGACCAAAAAGCATATTCAGGAGAGTCAGCTGGAGGAGGCGGACATGAGCCATCAATGAAGCCGGTGAGATTCTAGTAGTTGAGTAGCCATAGAAATTGGGTTTTCCAGGCGAGATAATTCTCGGAGGTTAGTTTCATGCAGTGTTATCAGAACCGGACCAGAGATAGAACCGGAAAAGAGACTGGGTGGTTGGTTTATTGGTCGAACCAGTGGTTTATTGGTTGAACCGTTAATTTAAAAATAATATAAATAAATAAATAAGTATATACAAATATAGAAAATTATATAATTTTTTTAATATTTAAAAACCGGTCCGGTTCATCGGGTCACCGGTTGAACCGACCGGTTCACCGGTTTAATGCCGGTTCGCTTGCAGACTGGTTTGAATGGTGAACCGGGATCGGACCAGTGACCGGTTCACCAGTCCGACCGGCCGGTTCGGTCCGATTTTTATAACACTGGTTTCATGACATATGAGATAGATGATGTCGTGGGAGAAGAAGAAGAGGGACAAGGGATTTTGAGGAGTCAACCATGATAGGGAAATAAAGAGAAGAAAAAAAAAGGCTTGTGGACTGGAGGGATTAAGAACCTGAACAATCTGATACTATGTTAAATTACATTAATGAAGAAAGAAGATAGAAGAAGTGTTACGTGGTTCGGCAGAAATATGATGCCTACATCCACGAGAATTTGTGTTTGTTTCTACTCAACAAAATGAGTTACATATAGGGAATTCAAAATTGAATGGATGATATAGTTTGATATTTGAATAAAATTATTCATATCAGTTAATTACACTAACATTGATCACATCAGAACTTAATGCATTATAATGATTGTTGGAATATCAGTTTAGTTTATCTGATCAATACTCTCCTTAAGAATCAAAAAACTTAATACAATTTCACGAGGTAATGATAAAATCGTATTGAAAATATTTGGTAGAAATAGTAAATATATCTAATCCTATAATTAAACTTTCTGCTTATGTAAATATATCTAATCCTATAATTAATGAAAGAAATTCAATTGTTAAAGAAAACAAACCAAAACTTAGTACTCGCCTCATATTTTTTAAAATAAAAAACAAAACCAATCTAATTACGCATTCTCCTCCTATTTGCCTTTGAACATTCTTACATTGCAAGTCATGACTACCAACAAAACCAATCAAAGAAACAACTAGGGTTGTAATTGAGTCTAGCCGAATTTTGAAATGTTTAAGCTTGGCTCCTTAAAATTTAATGAGTTTGTTATCGAGCTGAGATTTCTATTTAGCTCAAATTCTTGTTTAAGCTCAACTCATTTAAAGCTGGCGAGTTAACGAGTATGTTTAAGAGTTTAAAACGAGTCTCTCAAACAAATATGTTCACAATCCTAAAAAGAACATCTTAAAAGAATGTAGCATGTTCGTGAGTTTATTTTGAAAATAAACAAAATTGTTCGTGAGTTTTAACGAGCTTATTCACGAACATAATATGATCATAAACCAAAGTTTGTTTATGAGATCGTTTATCAACTAAACCTCATTCATTAATCTAACAAAAAAATTACAAGATAAATTATTAATTGTATATTAAATATAACATATATGTATTTTATTATTTAATAAATTTAAAAATAATTTAGAGCACTCAAATTATCATATAGACATATTCATAAAAATATAATTTAATAAGTTACAAGATAAATTATTACTATTCATAAAATAAGACATGTATTATGAACTAATATTATAAAAATATACTCAAACTTCATCATTTGAACAAATGTTTTATAAACTATATATTTATAAGACTATAAGCTATAAAATAAATTATTAACTATGTCGCATGTTTTATAAACTAAATGAGCCTGTTTACGAGCACTTAAAAGAGCGAGTTTGCAAATACTTAAATGAGCCTATTCATAAACACTTAGATGAGCTTATTTATAAGTCTTTTCATAAACACTTAAACGAGTTGTCGAGCTGAGCTTTGCAACTCAACTTATTTACCAAGCAAGCCTAATTTTTTGTTTAAGTTTGGCTCATTTATTGATAAATCGACTCACGTACGAGTTATTGTTGAGCCGAACGTCGAGCCGCTCTCAAACAGCTCGGCTCATTTACGCCCCTAGAAACAATTGTAGAAACTAAATTTAAAACTTTGATGACAAATGTAAATGTGTTCATTCACAAAGTTATATGTTTGAGAAAGTTCAAAATTGTTCGAATTTGGTTAAAAAAATTATGAATCAAACATATTTGATAATTAAAAATGAATTAAATTTTATAAAAAAATATCAAAGCTGTAATATTTATTTGTTAGTAAAATTAATTTCAATGATATGGTTCAAAAATTTTGTTCCTAAATATTTGATAAAAGTATAAAACTTCATTTTCATTCACTTGATATTTTCTTTTTCTTTCAATATCAGCAAGAGGACAACTTGTGGTATTGTCCGTGTCATTCCACGTTCGCGAAACACAAAAAAACATGGCAGAAAAGTCTACCAGCGAAGCCACCTGCTTCTTCGTCAAATGCATTGGAGTCTGGAAATTATCATCCCAGAAATTTCCTTTTCTAAACGTTTTGTCAAGAATGTTTGAACCAATGCAAGTTGATTTTTTATCGGAGAAAACTAATCTCATGGCAAGACTTGAATAGTCATCAACACAAAATTTTATTTTGGTGCATATGGGTACACTAGAAACATTTGTTGCCGCAAAAGACGAACCCAAAAATATATTACAGTGGAGATATTAAGTTCGGCGAATCAATGACTACAGTTTTTACAATAAATTTGATGATAGTTGGTAAAAACATCATTCATATTCGAATCGATGGAACCTCATACTATAAAGGATTTTTCCATCCCTGCTACTGCGATCTAGAATATTGAAAATGGAGGCTTGTGTAGTGCCCTAATTTCCACATATGAGAGATGAGACTATGAATTTTATATCAACGAACTTGGAATAGTATTCCAGAGGCACATCGTTCTAGAGCCAATAATAATTTTGGGCCAAATACAATATTTAGATATATAGAGCTAGTCTTTGTCCCCCTTTAAGAAGCAAATTTCATGGTGAAATACTTGAATTAGAAGAAACCTAGATGGCACCATATCTCGTCGATAACGTATACTTTAAAATTATGCTTTATAGAAATTTTGTTCGTGTCGTATAATGGGAGGAGAAATAATCTTATATTATTAAAATATTTTTCCAAATACTAATTAAATATCAAGCCAAATGTCATAATATTAATCACCTTACTTTAGCTTTAGATTGGAAGTTGGTTTGAGATTATACGAGCAAACTTGCGTAATCCAGGCGACCAAGCAATGCAATATTATTATCAATTCTGAATTATCAAAAATTTTGACTCATAATATTAAAAAATATATGTAACCACAAGTTTATAGCAAGAAAATTAATGGTATCTACAAGTTTTCATGGCATAGAAGCTTTAACTTAAGCACAAGAAAATTAACTTGTACGAATCACTATCACATTCAACATT
>CANYCX011834042.1:0-10629 GCA_948193385.1 Breynia disticha f. nivosa | reverse complement strand
GACTGTTCTGAAAAGGAAATTTAAAAGAAATGTATTTTATTTTACATTTCAGATTTTATTATTTTATAATCCTTTTCATAACCATGTTTGTGTCAAAAATGTTTGAAAAGTTTGGATAAATGTTTTCTTATTTTTGATGTCTGAAATTAAAATCAGTATTAGTTTTAAATATTTAGAAAATATTGGTTTTAATTTTGGGTGTCACAGATTGTCCCAATCCGAGTGTTATATAAACTAATCTAATGGTAAGAATTTGAACAAAAATTGAAAGATAATGAATTTTTACTTTCCTGAACAAATAAGTAATGAATTTGAATTATTGGGTTTATAATTGGGTTTGGTTAATTTGTGGGGGTACTGCACATATGAGATGGTACAATGCTGAAACGGTTGTTGGAGTTTGTAGCCACTCATTTACTAATTATCTGTGTGGTCTTGACTTAGATGTATGTTAATAATAAGAATGATAATTTAAATTGACGGATTGGAATCGTGTTTGTTATATTTTTATTAACTATTATTATTTATAACATAAATATTATAAAAATTAAATTAATGTCATTTGTATTGTGTCTAATCATATTATAAAAAAAATTATAAGCTCCAATTTAAAGTTACATAAATTAGTTTTTTTTTAAAAATAGCATTAACAATTCCAGAAAAATGAGATATGAGATATGAATTATAAGTTCGGTAAAATGAGTTTCTTCTGCATTGCTGATCTACTTTTTCCCCATTCTTACATTTTTGTTTAATTACATTGCATATCCAATTGGGAAGCTTTATATATATATACATACACACACACGTACATATATGTATATGTATATATGCATATATGTATGTATATATAACTCAACTGTCAGCTAGAAGTTTAGAATTATATGTACACACATGTTAAGTGTTGTTAATGAAGCAAGCATACACTCTAAATGGAAATACAAAAAACTCTTTTCTCTGTTAATCTTGTTATCGGGTTAGAAATTTTCATTTGTAAATTTATACTTGTAGTTTTGTTTTTAACAATTAAGATATTGTTACATTGAATAACAGATAAATAAGAAAAATAGGTATATTTTACAAAGTAAGGATTTTATTTTTTTAATTTAGGCTTTATGTAATGGGGCTATGATTGGAAAAATTATGAAGGATTTTAATTTTGCTGCCTATTTTGCCATCAATAAAAGTGGTGTAGGGAGGAGGATTGTGGTAGGATTATTCATTAATGTTGGGAGGTGAGTGAAGGTTTGGAGTTCTAGGCAGGCTCAAGTTGTGTGGTGGGCCCCTAGGTAGATAAGGATCTGAACTGGTTCGATGCCTCAGAAAGAGGATAATGCGTGTAGAAATCGAATAAACATCCTCAAGATTGGTCACAGTCCAGGTTTTAGAGAGGAATTAAGAAGGGTTGAGACGGAGTTCCACAGGTTATTACAACAAGAGAGCAACTATTGGAAACAAAGCCAAATGATTCTGGCGGATGACATAAACACTAGAGCTTTTCGTGTGGCTACTAATGGGCATAAGGCCAAACAAAAACTCGAAGGGGTTAAAAAAGAAGACGGGAGTTGGGTGGAGGCGGGGAAGGGATTAGAGGGCGTTATAAAGGAGTATTTTAGTAGGATTTTTAAGAAGCAGGTGACTGATTTCTCTCCAATTCAAAATTGTATTGTCAAGAGTGTGAGCGAGACTAAGAATGAAGATTTGGTGGCCCTAATTTTTGAGGAAGAAATCATAAGTCTATTTTTTCAATGCACAATGACATGGCTCTGGGTGAGGACGAGTTTAATCCTACATTTTATAAGAGGTATTGGGACATTGTGGGTGATGAAGTGATGAAGGAGTGTATTCGCTGGATCGACAGGGGGAGATGCCAAGGAGTTAATAACATGAACATAGTTCTTGTTCCGAAAAATAATTGCTCGCGAAAGGTTTGTGAATTTGGCTGATATCTTTATGCAATGTTGTCTACAAGACAATGTCTAAGGTTTTTGCAAATAGATTGAAGAAGGTGCTTTTGAGTATTATTTTAGAAAATCAACGTGTGTTTGTAGAGGGAAGGATGAATATGGATACATTATAATTGCTAACAAGATCACACACTTCATAAAGGGAAAGAGTAAGGGGAAGATTGGCTAGGCTTTGAAAATTGACCTCATAAAAGCCTACGATCGCATTGATTGGGATTATATCAAGAAGATGTTAAAGGCATTAGAATTTGGGGGATCGGTGGAGTGCTTTGATGAACATGTGTATGCGGTCTGTTAAATATAATATTGTGGTGAATGATGAAATGGTTGGTCTAATTGTGTCGGAGTGTGGGTCGAGACAGGGACCCTTTGTCGCCATATTTATTTATGATCGGGACAGAGGGTCTTTCTAGGATGTTGAAAAAAAGAAAGAAGTGGTGAGATTCATGGATGTGACGTTATGAAGGGAGCACAAAAAATATCACACTTATTTTTTGCGAAAGACTCCTACCTTTTTTTAGAGCTAACAGTCATGAAAGCGAGGCTATAGAAAGGGTGTTGGAGGACTTTTATGGTTGCTCTATGCTGGAGGTTAATAAAAGTCCTCAATTTTGTTTAGTAAGAATATGAGGGAGGAGGAGAGCAAGGAATATAAGGGAGGAGGAGAGCAAGGAGATTTGTGACAGGCTGGAAATTGGGAAGATAATGGAAAGGGCAACTACCCTGGGATGCCCATGTTCTTGGGTAAAAAGAAGTGTGAGCGCTTCATTATGTCAAAGATAAACTGTGGAGAAAAATTGAGACATGGAAAAAGAGGAATTTATCTAAGGCAAGCAAAGAAGTCCTGCTTAAAATGGTGGCCTAGGCTCTGCCAAATTATGTGATGAGTTTGTTCTTAATCCGTTGTTGGACCCAGGGAGCTTTGAGGAGGTCTGTCATGAGCGAGCGTGGGACTAGTAGGAGAGAACACTAGACAAAAAGGACATAAGTAGTCCTGAGACCACATCTTTACCCAAAACCTTCAGGCATTGGGTTATGGGCCCATACCACTTATACATCCTTCTCACATCCTACAACTATCTGATGTGGGATCCTCACTTATTTTTAACAATCTTTCCCTCAAGTGTGAATCCCTTCCATATTGGGCTTACACTTACTCCCCCTCCAGCAGTACAGTAGAATTTTTTACAGTTCACTTTGGATGCTAATGTCTTTAACCAAGAGCTCACACCTATCGACAAGCTGCTACACTTTCCATATACAAGAACAATATAACTCTTCACACTTCACCGTCCTTGGGCTTAGGAGCGAGCTCTACATTACCATGATGTCACTAAGAATACCTTTACTGTCTTTGGGCATGATGTAGAAAGCTCACCATGGCTTCACCAAGAGTTTTTACCATGTTTTTCCATCCTTCTGTCTATAAGCTCTTTTAGTTGCTCACACCTAGAACTAGGTAAAGCAATTCTTTACCACATTTCTACACTCATACCAACCTTATCCATACTTAATCCGAACCATCAGTTTTGATACCATTTGTTAGACCCAGAGAGTTTTGAGGAGATCTATCACGAGAGAGCATGGGCCTAATGGGAGAGAACACCACATATCTTCACTCAAGTGAAAGGGATTCACACTTGAGGGGGAGATTGTTAAGAACAAGTGAGAATTTCACATTAGATAGTTGTGGGATATGAGAAGGATTTATAAGTGGTGTGGACCCATAACCCAATGCCTTAAGGTTTTGGGTAAAGATTGGTGTCAGGCCCACTTATGCCCTTCTTGTCTAATGTTATCTCCCACTAGGCCTAAGCTCGCTCATGATAGAGCTCCTCAAAGCTCCCTCGGTCCAACAAGTGTATTAGAGCCATAATTAGGCGTGTTCTATGAGGAGCAATTGAAGGTGAATAGAAGTTACTGGTGAAATTAAAGATAGTGTATAAAGTCGTGATGGAGATAGTGTTATTCTATATAGTTTGAAGGATAAATTCTTAAGGGAGGTAGCTGATGGAAATATTGAAGCAAAGACTAGAAAGTATGTATCAAAAGAGATCCCTAACCAAAAAACTTTATCAAAAAAGGTGACTGCATACCTTAAAGATGACTGAAGGCATGTAGGTATAGGAACATCTTGGTAAATTTAATAAGAATGTATTAGATTTGAAGGTGTTGAGGTTATGCTTGGCAATGAGGATTAAACTATGTTTTTGTTAAATTCTTTGTCTGGATCTTGTGAGAATTTGTGGATACTATTGTGAGTGGTAAGGATAATTTCTATAAGTGATATTACGAATGTATTTTCTGTGGATAATGTCATTTCAGTTCCAGGAGAGACACTTGAGGCTCTGAATTATCAATTCACAGTGATAGAAGAATGAAGAATAAAAAGGATATAGTTTGATGGGTTATTACTAGAAGGAGATGGAGCATGTATAGAATGACTGTGCTCATAGGAGAAACAGACAGAGATTAGGAAATTTGATTTCTATGGTTGCTTTAGCGAAGCATTTTTTTGGTTTCTTAGGTGGTATACGGAGGTCTTGTGGGTAGTATAGTTTTGGTTAACTACTCTATTTTAGTCGTACAGTTATTACTCTATTTGATTAGTATAGTTATACTAACTCTAAAATAGGGTTTGTGTGAGACCTATATATAGTGGCTTGTACTTTTCTCTTGTAAGCCTTTGTGGCTTCCACCTTTAGGTGATTGAGTAATAGAGTAATTTATGCTCTACCCGCGGAGTAGGTCACATGGAACGAACCACAAAAATTCCTGTGTGTTTTATTGTTTTTGCATTATACTTCTATTGTTCAATTTCTTGACATCTCTAAATAAATTTGTGACAGCAGAATTTATATCAGCTACTGTGGGTGAGGTGCGAGCCTATTTATAAAAGCATTTGCATGGTTAAGGAGATTTTGAATATTAGGCTAAGAAAGAAAATTAGTGATGCTAAAAAGACGACGGTGTGGGGCTCTCTTTGGCTTGTGGACGATGAAAACTTGTATGTGGAAAGTCCTATTATCCCTCAACACCATAGCTTGAAGATGTCAGTCTGATGTTTTTTTGGTGAGAAAAGATGGAACTCTAGGCTTCTTGAGGCGATGTTCAGTGAGAGATACAGAAGGAAGATTCATGTCGTGCCTTTGAGCTTAGGCAGTCATGTGGACAACTGGAAGTAGTCATGTTTTGATTTTTTTATGTTTAGGAATTAGACATCTTCATTTCATAAATTATCAGTATTTTGTAGAGGTTGAGATTGAGGAGTTTCTTCATCTTCATCCATTTTTGTTTGTTCATAATCCTGTTTTCTTTCGTCAACTCTTTTAAATTTCTACTTACCTTCTTTACTAACTCATCTACTTCATCTTCTCAAAAAAAAAAGTGCACCTCACCTTCAAACAATCCTTTTTATATCTAGAATCTAGTATTACTATTATGAAAACATTATATTAATTATCCTATATGCTCCCAATATTTGTCAAATTATTTTTTGGTTCTTCGGATCAGTACGGTTTTTGGTACGATTATTCTTTAATATTTAGAACCGTCCTGTATATAATTTTTAGAGCAGTTCAGTATGAGAAAGTCAAAGTTAACGGTTTTTTTGGTTTAGAACTATTCGGTTTGGTATTTTGATTCACTTCAAAAATCTCCAAGATTCGTGCTAAGACCTAATTGCTCTCCCTAAAATGTTACGTTCATTTGGAGAATGTTGTCTAATTGCATGCCTACAAAAATGAATTTGGATTAAAAGAATGTTGGCCTTGACTCCATAAAACGTCCTATAATTATTATATTCTTAATCATATAATTAATTGTATTGTTAACCATTCCGATTGTATATTCAAAAAACTTTCTTTTTCAATCGTAATATTAGTCAATCATATAATATATTTTTATATAATCATTCATTTATTTCTATAATTTGGATAAATTGTTACAGCTCAATGAATTATATATCCAAAATACAGATCGTTTTAGTCAACACACCCATGAGCTCGACCTTATGTTGATCTAATACGCCCTCTATTCCGTACTACACTAAGTCTGTATCATTTCAGTAAAGCTTGTATATAATAGCTGTAATATAAGATATCCATATAAACAACATATATCAATCCTACAAACCCAACATAATCAACAATATAATCTCACAAAGATATCATCATCTTATGAATATCAACATGCACCTCAACCTGTACTATCACCAGAAACCATCAAGCAACACTTGTTATACGAATTGGTTAATATAATTGGAAATGATTAAATGATTACTCACTGAGCCCGCAACTCATGCAACTGCAATTTTTATTTTCAGGTACAGGTATTGACTTGGATAGATGTTTACATTAACGTTTAGACTTGTGCTAGCATACAGGTGGGATGAATGCTACCTGATATATTCTCTCCTCAGATTTTAATAGCATTTTGCCTGACTGTATGATATGATGATGTGCGATATGTATACTTGATATATTGAGGTGGTTGTTGTATGTATGTGCTATATAAAGGATATATATGTGAGATATGATGTCGTTTGAGATGGTTATATATGTGAAATGAATGTCTTATGTGAATATGATACTTATATGAGTTTTAAATGTTGATAATCAGGCTGATTGCAGATTGATATCAAGTTGCAGTAGTTCAACATTGGCCGTGTTTAATTGACACGATGACCATTATATGTTGATAAACAGAGGACGTGGTAGACAAACATGAGGCTGTGCCCATGGGGTTGTTGATTAGCATGAGCTGCACTTATATGTACTGTAACTAATTCTCAGTCAACACAGGCCGTGCTCATGCACTGTCTACCCGTGCTGCACTTTTGAATTGTCTATTTTATTTCCAAATCAATATGCAATATTCTATGAATGCATAAAAGTGAAACTATAGTATGACTAAAAGAAAAGTTTTAATTTATTCATTATAAAACATATTAACATAACGATAATTACAGATTATATAGTTAATAAAGTTTAGGATGTTATAACTATAATTGAGAGTCCCTCCATAAATCTACGATAGTAGTCTGCCATACCTAGGAAACTACGTACCTCAGTAATAGTTTTAGGAGATTCCCAATTTAATACTTCTTCAATCTTCTTTAGATCTACCGATATTCCTTATCTAGATATCGCATATCCTAAGAAGACTACGTGATCTAACCAATACTCACATTTGCTAAGTTTTGCATGCAACTATTTTTCTCGTAAATTTTGCAAGACTATTCGTAAATGTTCATTGTGTTCTTTGGTATTCCTCGAGTAGATCAGTATATCATCTATGAATACAATAACGAACTGATCGAGGAAGGAATGGAATATATTGTTCATCAGTGCCATAAATGCCACTAGAGCATTAGTTAAATTAAATGGCATAACTAAAAACTCATAATGACCATACCGGGTTCAAAAAGTAGTCTTTGGAATATCTTTCCTTGCTATCTGTAATTGATGATACTCAAATATTAAGTCAATCTTTGAAAACACAATAGCACCTTGTAACTAATCAAGCAAATCGTCTATCCTAGGCAATGAATATTTTTTCCTTACTATTACTTGATTGAGTTTTCTGTAATCTATACATAATCGTAGTGTTCCATCTTTCTTTTTCATAAATAGAACAGGTGCTCCCCATGGTGAAACATTAGGTCGAAATGAATCCTTTATCAAGTAACTCCTATAATTGTTTCTTTAATTCTTGTAATTCTGATGTTGCCATTCTGTACGGTTGTATGGATATTAGTGCCGTACCAGGAACTAACTCAATAGTAAACTCTGTCCTCTATTAGGAGGTAATCATGCGAGATCCTCTAGAAATACGTCTGAGTATTGCTCTACTATTGGTATTCCTTTGACATTTTTATGCGTTTTTGTTCTATCAACTACATATGCCAAATAAACTTCACATCTGTCTCAGATCATCTTAAAGGCCTGTATAGCTGATATTAAACAACTCGGCACAATCTTTCTTTCACCATAAAATATTACTTTACTTTGTTCTGTTGGTTCAATTATTACTTCCTTAGTAAAACAATCAACCTTACCTCGATGACGAGCTAACTAATCCATACCTAATATTAGATCAAACTCTATTAAATCCAATAAAATTAAATCAACTGTCAACTCAGTACTTTGTATCTGTATTTTACAATTATATTTATTGCATTTACCTACATCATTTTGTCTGGGGGTAATAAATGAATATGTAGAACAGGATCTATCAATACGAAAGCAGGAACACCAAATAAATGTAACTCACCTGTGATAACCTCTGGGGCATCAGCTGCTTCCTGTCTAGGCATCGCAAAAACTCTATAATGCCCCTGAGTTTGAGTACCAGAGGCTCCTTTGCCTCGGCTGTAACACCCTAAAAAATGTTCATTTAATATTAGAATAATGTCTAAAATAAGTTGGAAGAATGTATATATAGGGATATGTATGACTGGGATCGAAAGAGGTCGAAAAATGGGAAGTGAGGCAGACTGCACATAAATAACGTATGTTAATGGTGCCATTAACGTACGTTAAACTGGGGAATAACGTATGTTGGCCTAAGGAATAACTTACATTATTCATCCCTGATTCTCCATAATAACGTATGTTGTTAAACGTACGTTAATTTTCCTAAACCTACGTTATCGGGGGTCTAGACACATTAAAAAGACTTAAAAACACTCATTTTCGAGACAAGACTTCCCAAACTATCTCAAACTCCCCCAAAACTTCAAACCACAATCTTAAGCTGTCCCAAACACAAAACCTAACAACAATCACGTGGATTCCAGTGGATTAACAACAAATCCGTCTCTCCATCCGATTCTCTCCACATTAGGGTTTGGGGGCAAAGAGGAGGAAAGATAAAATCTCTATTCTTAAGTGAAATCTGAGGGAAATAAGGTACATTTGGTAGGATTTTGTTGGGTTTTAATGTAGTTACTAAATTTACAAACATTTAACAGAAAATTGGACAATTTAAGAGAGATTGAGAAACTTAGGTTTGTGAGAAATCTGGGGATTTTGAGTAATTGGTTGAGTAAATGAGAAATTATGAATAGAATATTGTTTATGATGTGAAATGTGTCATGATTTGTGTAGGAGGTGACAATCGGAACCCGAATCGGGAATCGAGCGATGAGCCAATTTGCGGAGAGCGAGGTAAGTGCCTTTTTGACGCTTACCATTGTAGGTTTTACCTCGGTGTGGTTAAGCATATGTGATTAATGTTTCATTTGTTAAAATGGTAGCAAAAATTAGTCAAATAAAAGACTTGATTGCTTGAATGCCTTTATGTGATTGTATTGGAATTTGTATGAGCTTGTGTTTGGTATGTGTTGAATGTGATGGAAGCTTGGTTTCGTGTTGCAAAAAATTAAAATGAAAAGGGAACTTGTGAATGATATGTTTCATTAAGGAAAAGAGGTTGTGTTTTGACATGTTAAAATGTTAATTTGTGCTAAAAGGATGACTTGAATTGAGTGTTTGAACTTGGCTTGAAAAGGATTGTCGCTCATACTTGGCTATGCTTGAGCATGAAGGTTAAGATGAATTATGTTAGAATATCCATGTGCACATTATGAGTGTTCCTTTATGATTATAGTGATGAACTCGTATGAGTTATAAATATTGTGTGTGTTGGCTTATGCCACGAGTTGGCCGTTTATGGGTATGTGTGGCTTATGTTGTGAATATGGGATGATTCATATGGAACATTCATGTGTATGTGATATTGTGAAATGGAATTTGGAAATGCATGAATTGAATTTATACATGTCATTATTGGCATTGTATGAGTACGATTGTATGTTCATGCTTGAGACGGTAAAGGAAAGGTAAGTTGTTCTTTCGTTTGATAAAATGAAGGATTAGCCCAATTGTGAACAAAAGTGCATGGCTCTTGTTGTTGATTTTAAGAGGGATTTATCCCTAATGAGATTTGATGCCGAGTGAGAGCTCGATGCCAGGCTAGGCCCTAGGAAAAAGCAAGCGAGAGCTTGACTTATGAATAGGAAGGCGAGATGTTCTTCTGCGGAAGGCGAGTTGTTCTTCCGTATGGATAAAAAAGGGAGTTAGCCCAAATGAAATGTAATGAGAGAGATCTCTCGAGTGTAAAGGGAGGGCAGAGGCTCTCTAGTTTTTCGATTGTTGTGAGACCCCGGGGCATGTTGTGTAAAAATGCATTGGCATCTCATTACATTCTTTTATATAGATAATATCTATTGTTTTGAAATGAATTTATGTGGATATCTAGTATGATATGAGTTGACTTATGATTGAGCAATATATATATGCGTTATTGTATGAGTTTCATGGAATGAGTTTGTGTTGTATGGTTTTATGTGGAGTTGTTCTAGGTATGGAAGTTGGATGTTGATTGGTTTTGAAATGATGGTAATATGTAGTTTATGTTCTTGATGTATGTACGTGTGTTGATTTGTTCCGTATGTGTGGAACCCATTTTTGCTAAGTTCATTTTTCCATAATCTGATTTTTTGCAACCATTTTTTTTTGTTAAAACAACATTAATAATAAAGAGGAAGAAGGACAATGTATGTATATATATATATATAGAATGAAATAGTAGCATATGCATTACATAAAACCAAATCCAAATACAAGTCAAATCAGATATGCGGAAGCCGTGGTTTTTG
>CANYCX011833984.1:0-10109 GCA_948193385.1 Breynia disticha f. nivosa | reverse complement strand
TACTTGATTTTCGAATTTGGTTGAGGTTATTGTTGGTGTTCTCGCACTATCCTTATTTAAGAGTCCCTTTCGAGATGCTCAAAATTGTGTCCTTAATTCAATTAATGTTCTACTTTCGTGATACATTGAATTAATTAAGGTCGTTAAGCCTATAAGCATATCATTGAACACATTAACACCCAAATGGTATATTTCTATCCAGTTGAACATTAACACTATTCGATTAGCCTCCATAAGCCTTGGCTTTCGCAATTCCAGTTTAGGTTCTTTACAACAGATAACTAACAAGCAAATGCAATTAAGTATAAGTTGCTCTAAACCTCGGCTTTTACAATTCCAGTTTAAAGTTACTAACAACAACCTAACACAATTATCTCATCAATTATCGTTTCACTTAAACACAATCAAAGAGACAACAATCAATCAACATGAATTCAATTAAAGCATAAACCTCAACATTCATATAAGAAACCAAACATAGAAATCTACTTACATCATCGGAAGATCCAACTGAATGTTTAGCCTAGCATGGCTAGATCTAAGCTCAAAAGAAAGAAGATAAAGATATCCATAACCTCTAAGAAGAAGAAGCAAAAACCCTCTAAGCACTCCCTTGCTCCTGGATCCAATTCCAGCCAACTCCTTTTCTCTCCTTTTACTCCTTTTTAAGACTAAAGTTAATGGTCTTTTTGTTGGAAAGTCTGGGGCATAAGGTATATTCTTTGTCATCCACTTAATTTTGCTCATTTGTCCCCTGCTTTATCCATTAAATTAAAAGAAAAGTCTGCTGGATCTGGATCATGCCTCGATCGAGACTAACTCGACCTCGATCGAGGTAGGTGTCCTGTTCTGGCCAAATGTTGATTCGGATCGAGTCTCGATCGAGACAACCATTCTGTCCGCAAGTTCTTTTATTATCTGCCGAGTCTCGATCGAGATTCTGGTGAACCTCGATCGAGATCCTCCTTCTGCCCAAGCCAATTGATTGTTTCGGCCAAGTCTCGATCGAGACTTGGTGAGTCTCGAATGAGAGTTGTGTTCTGCTCAATCTTCTTGTTGTCTCGGCCGAGTCTCGATCGAGACTTGATGAGCCTCGATCGAGACTAGTCTTCTGTCCAAGCCTATGCCATCATTTCTACCTATCTTGATTGAGACTTGATTAGTCTCGATCGAGACTTACTTCCTGTCGAGAAATGGCTACCAATTTCCTGCCAAATCAAGTCCTGCCAAATCAAGTCCTTCATGCTCATTTCATGACCTCCAAAATGACCAAACTCGATGTGCCTTCGTTTTCCATCAAAACTTAGTGAAATCTTCATGTTCTTCAATCAAACCCTAGATAAACCAAAACAATCATAAGCGTATAAAATCCATTGATTTATCTACTAAAATGACATGAAAATTAACTAAAATTAAATTGAATAAATGTGTATATTTGGCCCTATCACAGTGCATACCGAGTTAGCCTTGTGAATTGTGCCTCGTACTCCACAATAGTCATTTCCCTTTGTTTGAGTTCCATGAACTCGATCTTCTTTCGAGTTCGGTACAAAAGAGGGTTATACTTATCTCAAAACTCTCTCCTGAAATCCTCCTAAGTAAGGGTAGGTGGGTCATTCTAACTTCTGGGAACCATTTCCCACCAATCCTATGTGTTCTTCTCTAAAAGTGAGGTGGTGTGCATCAACTTTTGCTTCAAAGTACACCTCATTATGTTGAGTATCTGCTCCGTATGCCAGAGCCAATGCTCTGCCTTAGCCAGATCTCCTTAAAGGACTTTGCGCCTTGTTTGTGCACCTTTCCAAAATTTCTATCTATATTAATTCCTAGTTGAGCCCTTTGTTATCTCATCATTCTTTGCATCATTTCATATAAATGATCATAAGCGGGGTCAAAAGGTGGAATAGTAGCGTGTGCATGCTGCTCAGCGTGCCTTAGAGTAGATCTTTGCCCCTGCATAAACTCTTGGGACTCTACGGCCTTATGCTATACATTATCGATTGGCTCTATCCTATAGAAATCATCATTTTAAAACTCTTAGTTTCACAAACAATGATGCAATGAAAACAGTTTCTGCCACAGTCCGCAGGGAATTCTAATTAATACCACTAAATGTCATACCCAAATTTACAAAACTCATTTCCGAATAAATTAGAATTTTACCAATAATTTATTATTTAAAAAAAAACCAATAAACATAAGTATGCAAAGGAAATTGTTGTAACACCTTTTGGGAAAATCGTAGACAAGTTTGGTTATACATAATCTCAACACAAATGCAAAATCCTGGCAAATGATTTACATTTAAAACATGAAACCCCTACTTATACAAAGTATTTATAGTTTTACAAAACAGAAATCGATACCCAAAACACTAAGGAGCTCGACCTTCTTTCTATATCGCATTGCTAGCACCACCAAAATGTAGTCCCATGGCTAATCACTGTCACTCTGCATACATTACGCAAACACATATACACGTGAGTAACTAAATACCCAGTAAGTACACCTACAACACTTACCAAGGTAGTTAATGCATAAGTACTCGTTGGTAAAGTGTTTTAGGTGTTTTATGGAAGGATATGAGAATTCATCCTAATCATTACCTACACTTTAATAGGTATTAGTGCATTATTCATTGTAAGGAATCATCATTCCTAATTAATTCTAACTCCTAATCTCATAATGATTAATCATCTTAGCCTCTCTCTTACAAATCCATAGTTCACATTTCTTTTTACATTAGAACAGTTTGGAAAACGGTTTATGCAACCCGTTTCCCATCCCGTTCTAATCTTCTGATACATTATGGAGGAAGGGAACGGTCTGGCAAGCGATTTGGCCAAACCGTTTCCTAGACCATTTGGACCTACTGTTTTCACATTTTTTTAGAATATCTTAGTTAAATTTTTGGGGTGTTACAGTCAAGTATGCAGAAATGTTGACCTCAACACAGCTGTGCTATCCATCAGTATTTTATATAAGCTCATTTCAAACATAGAAACGAAAAAGATAAGAAAATAGAGAGCTGAGAGAAATAGAGAGAAAGAGATTGAGAGAAAAAAATAGAGAGATTGAAGTGATTAAGCTAGGAATTAAGTTAAAAACAAGTATCTAATCACAGCAGCGAGTAGGGTATTGATTGGTATAGTTGATACAAGAAGTCCATGGTGAAAATGGGTTTGAAATAATATTATATTTTTAAGTATGAATATGTTTTTGGATTGATTTTCATAAAGAATTATGTATATGGTGAAATAGGAAGTCCATCAGGTTAATAGGACCATTATTGAAGTTTAAATGAGCTTTGAAAAATACAGAAAATACAGGTGAATAATCCAGACTCACTTTTAATTAAGATTAGTTGTGTGGACACTTAAATGAACGATAATTAAATGGAAATTCCATGATGTTTGCGAATGAATGTTAGTGGATATAGATTTATATGAAATATTAGAATTGCTAGCATGTGAGAAGTTGTTGCTAAGATGTGCAGAGGTTGCACATATGCTACAAGGATGATAGTTAAAGTGTTTTGTTTGATGATGATTTATGATTTGAGTTTGAATGAAACATGCAGGTAAATTACCGAAATATAAATTTACTTGCTTATGAAAATTAGAAGCATGTGCATATGGTTGATTGATATGTTGTGATAGAAATAACATAGTTATATGTGAAATTCCTTTAAAGATAAAAGTAAAATATGGTTATGATAAATATGAGAATAATTCATATTAAGAACTATGAAATAATAAACATATACATATAATCATTCAAGGAATAATGATAAATAATATATTATGAACATTTATCCAAAAGAATGATGTGATAAGCATTCTAAATGAAGCATAACATGATAAGATATGTGAAATAAAGTACATGATCTTTCACAACTTCATATATACTTAATTATCCAGGTACATAATCGTTTACCCAGCAAATACGATTAATGATTTTACAAATAAATTTATAAAGATATGTGATGAGTAATTGCCCTGATATATGAAATAAGATGAGAATAAGAATTGGGAAGATTAAATGAAATAAGAACATGTACAAGATATATATAAATTGAAAGAAAAATAAGCATATGATATATGGAACAAAATGCGAACAGGTGTGTGAACGATTTTGCATATGAATTCGTACAGACATACGAATGATTATTATTGATTATATGCATGATATTAATACATGATACTGGTGATGATTGATATGGTGGTGATAGACATGGTGGTGATTGATTGGTGATTAGATTATCGATCATACTAGAGAGGAAGTATATTATTGGAGAGGAAGAATAATACTGGAGAGGAAGTATACACAGAGATTTCATATTAATTGTTATACATTGCATGATATATAAATGATAGTTTTATATAAACGATTCCAATTTACAACTACGGTTACGATTTACAGTCACAGTAATTATGGAATTGATGAAAATGAATGCCAAGCAAATGAATCAAGTTATCTGATATAGAAATAAGAAAAGAATACCAAATACATATAACATTTAGAATTGAACAAAGAATAAGCGCATTAGCATAGACTTCAATTCACAAATTTGGTAATATTATAAAATGATAAATAATCATAGTTAATTAGCCACTAAACCCAGAACTCATCAACTGCGATTGTATATTTCATTTTAGGTTCAGGTAATGAATAAAGCTTCATAGAAGATAAGTCAACAAGTGGGTCAGCTGCCTCTCCACAACACTTTCTCTCCCTACAGCCAGGTTATTTTATATACTTATATATATGTACACAGACAGAAAATTGTATGATATTGTGTGATATGATGTTATGATTGAATGAAATTATGATCTGATTGTTATACTTAGATGTGAATTATTCCAAGTTGATTTTAGGTAGATTTACAAAGATACAATAGATGCACACAAACCATGCCTAAAAAACATGAGAATTGTAGTATAGATGAATAGGAACATGGTATTATAATACAGGGTCGTGCCTATGGGACGTATTACACTAACACGAGTCATCTTATAGACCGAGCTACAAGTCGGGTTTTATACTCTTATACGTAAATACCAAAAAGTTTTAAATTATTCATAGATTATTAGTAAGTGAACAGTAACAACATGGTTAAATAGATAATAAGTTTAGGATGTTTCATAAGGAAGGGGTTATAGTATAGTACAAACTAGTATTGCTCTAGCACCTTATGTCCACGCTATTAGAGGAGACGTCCTGGAGAATGCATAACTTATATTAAAGGATGTAATTATTTTGGATAATATGGACATTTTTGTAAGGATTGTATAAAGTTTATTAATGTTATGAATATAAAAAGAGGTGGAATGATTTCTGAACTAAATATGCAGAATGTTAGGCCTTTAACCCCAACAGTTAGTATTACTCGAGACAGAGGTAGAGGAGCAATGTATAGTGCTTCAACTAGAAGAGGAAGATAAGGAGTTCAAGGAACTCAACAACAGAGGCAAACTAGAGTTTTTGTTTTGTACAGATAAGAGGATTCAAATGCTTCAAAGGTTATTACTGGTAAGTTGTAGTTATTTGATGTCATTGTATATCTATTGATAGATCCAGGTTCTACACATTCATTCATATAATCTTGTGTGGCATATGCATTATTAGTAAAACTTGAACCCCTAACCAAAAGCCTATGAGTCCATATTCTTTTAGGAGAGATAATGTGGGTGCATACAATATACAAAAAATATGTTATAAAATTAAAACTGCTGAATTGTTAATTGATCTGATATAATTGTAATTAAATGAATTATATGTGATAATGGGAATGGATTGGTTGTCCAGAGCAAAAATTGATTATTTTCCTAAGAAGTAATTGTAGAATTTGAGGGATAGAATAGAGTGATCTTTTATGGAGAGAGAAAGGTCGTACCAAATTATCTAGTGTCAACAACGAATTCCTTTAAAATGATTTAAAGTGGATGTGAAACATATTTAACACATGTAATTGATAAAATAGCTACATGATGATGTCTGATGTCAAAGGAATACTAGTAAATGTGTTTTTTAAAAGATTTATCAGGGTTACCTCCAGACAGAGAAATGAAATTCAAATTTGAACTGATTCCAAAAACAACACCAATATCAATATCGCCTCATAGAATGGCACCAATAGTGTAATGCCTTGAATTTTATGTGGATTTACATATTATTAATATTTTATCGAGCATTGTGTTGTTGGATGTTACAAATTAAAATAGATAGAATAAGAAAACCAAGTGCAAAGTTGCAACATAGGCGTCATGGTCACTAACACGGACTGTGCAAGTTACACTAGATCACCAATATTGTTAACACAATGGTCATGGTTCGTTACACTGGTCGTCTTATACACACCGATGTTTAGCACAAACAACACAGATTTTGTGGTGCTTCCTATGATGATCGTGTTAATAGAGAGCAAAACTTAGCCTCACAATACGACCATATCTTCAGGGAGTGTCACCCGTTAAATATAAAACAGACCAATTGAAAGAAAGAGGAAAAAAATTTTCAGGGAAAAAACACTAAGAGAATGATCTTAAAGTCTCCTCTTGCTAAAATCCTACCATCCTACATTCCTACTAGAGTGGGGAAAGCTTATACATAATCAAGGCCCTTCTATTCTAGTTAAAAATCTCTCAACCCTTAATTGTTGTGTCAAAAATAGGGTTTAGGATGAGAATTCTAGATTTCTAGTAAGAATGTATGAATTAGGAGAAAAGAGGGGAAACTAGTGGCAATGAAAATCGACCTTACAACTAAATTTTGAGGTAAGTGGATACATTTTTATAATTGCATTCTATATAATTGGATATAATAGAGTTTGAAACTATGTTTATTGAGGATTGCGTGTGTTGTAATATGAAATAGAAAAAAGTAGGTTGATAATGTGTACGTATACTTGTACAAAATTGTAGAGGTACCGAGGGTTCATTAAGTTATGGGTTCTGATGGGAACAAAATTTTATAGGCATGCAGGGTGTGCAATCTATTAGAGTGAGTTTTAGTCCTCTACGAAATATATTTAGGTATCGAAGAGTACAATTGAATTGGGTTTTGAAGGAAACATTAAATTATAAGCATTAAAGGGTGCAAATCAATCAGAGTGAGTTCTACTCCTTTATGAGATATACTTGGGTACCAAGGTGTACATATCTGTGTGGTTTTGAGAAGAACAATAATTAGGCATCGAAGGGTGCAAAAGTATTATCAAGGAGTTGGCTAAGCTCCTCCATAAGTAATAGACTTAAGGATTTGTTCTTGCATATGACTTGGGTAAAACCTTGGTGAAAAATTGGAATGAATAATATAAATGTTTTGTTCATGTTAGTAAATTGTGTTATATATGATTATTGGTAATCATATGTGCTTGTTTGGGGAGATGTGGTTATGAGTAATGAACCTTTAATGTTTAAAGGAATGGGAAATGTGTGATTATTGGTAGTGACATGAAAATGGGGATTTTATTGCAGTTGTATGTAAGTAGTAAAAGATAGAAGATTGTTTTACATTTTGAATGTCAATGCGTCAACCGTGTAAAGGACTACAGTTAGATTGTAGACTACTAGTGGACTTAGCACGGGTTACGTGGAGACTGTGTAAGTGACCACGATTAGAACATATGTTCCACTGTTTATGCACGGTTAGGAGACACCTTTGTGCCTAGCCCATTCTTAGGAGCACACTCGCCAACACTCTTATGTAAAAGAACCGAGTTGTCGTACTGTGCATAAAAAGTAAGATTTTTAACCTCAGTAAATAAAATCAAATGCAAGGAAATACTTAAAATATGAAATGAAAGGAATATCAAAAGAAATAATTTAATGAGATGTTATGCATCATATGTTCTCCAATGTGAAGGTAAGAATCTTAATGAGTCTGCTTATTGAGTTTTACTCACGGTTAGTGTTTTCTTGTGTTCTTAATAGATTAGGGAGGCTACCGGTAAACTACTTTTGAGAAAGTCACTCACCTAGTTTGGACATCAACTACGAGGTCGAGCTCCTTATTTTTAGTTCCTTTTGAAAACTATTTTCAAATTGCATGTATAGTATAACATATTTGATGCAATTTTGTAACCATCACCACTTTGGAGTCATATGATGTGTATTACCTTTTGTATAAATGAACATGTCATGGTTATGGTTAAAAAGGGGTTTGTATAAAATGAATATACATATGTGTATATAAATATATATACCAATAGGGGAAAGGCCTGAATTTTAAGCTACTCAGGTACAACGACTAAAAATAATTAATATAAATAAAGCTTAAATAAAAATATAAATAAAGCTTAAAAAATTAATAAATTGCATTAAAATAAATTACCTCAAATGTACAGATAGACTGGGTTTAGTAATCTTTTTTTTACCATGCTAGGATATAGTTTTAGTGTTTAGGGATATAAGACGAACTATACTATAGGCAAAGGAATTAGAAAAGAAAGGCTTAGAAGGTCATGGAAGAAAACTCTCACTTGTATTGCTATATTTCTCTCTGATGATTTACAATGAGAAGCCATAGGCTTTTATAGAAAAAAAATAAGAATCTTACAGTGCCATATGTGCATCTCTTATTGGCACTTGAAAAGTTATCTATAGAAAGATTTGAAAAGTCATCTACAGAAAGATTCCTCTGAAAACAAACGTACAATTATTCTTGCTTATCTTTTTACATGTGATTCAAAATTAAAGAAGTTGTACTAGGGTAGGCTATTCTGTATATTATCTAGCCTTTATCCAGTGTTTGTCTTGTATAGACTATGTGTCTATCTTTTTATCAGTGTCGTTTTGTAGGGATATGTAATCATGGTCATTGCTCTGTCCTCCCTCGTAATATCTGTCACTAATGATGTCTTTTTCTTTTATTGTATCATCTTCTCCATTGAAAGGGAGAAGCATATTGTCCGGTATCTAGCAGGCGTACTAGGTCGGTGTAGTTTTACCGCAGAAGTAAGCCTCCCGGGATAGAATCTCTCGAGGAACGTCGTATTCAAATTGATTCGGTGCTAGCAATAAAATAAAGAAAAGCAATAAACATAAATGAGAGTTTGGGGTTTTTGAGTTGAATAAAGAAAATATAAAGACAAGCACTAAAATAAAGACTCAATAATGAACTAAAAATGTGAGCTTTCCTATATTTCAATAGAGAATACACTTGGTTACTTAATGACTTGAGGTTAATGACGGTGTTCTCATGCTATCGTCAATTAAGAGTCCCTTTAGAGATGTTCAAAATTGCGTCCTTAAGTCTAGCAAGTGTTCTACTTTCGTCATACACTAAACTGGGCAAGGCACTAGTCACTTAGGCATTTCATCGAACACATCAAGGTCATTTGGTATATTTCTATCCAAACAAGCCCTAACTCTAATTGATTAGCCTTCCTAAACCTAGGCTTTCGTCACTCCGGAATAGGATTACTAAAATTGAATGATAAGACAATTTTGCAATCAAATGTTCTAAGCTAGCATTTGATTAATTAAGGTACAATGAGATATAATCCTAGCCTGTCACTACTATAGATTATTCACATGCCTTTAATTAATTACATCGCTCTTTCTATCGCAATTGCAACATGTACATTATAAGCATTTAATCACAAAATGTCTACATTATCATTCATCCATAAACCCAATCAACTAGACATTCATTTATCAAAAGATATTTCATTTAAGCACAAAACCTCAATGTATCATGTAAATAAAACAAGTCTAGAACTCTATTTACATCCAAGAAAACCCAACAAAAACCCTAACCTAACATAGCTAAATGAAAGACTAACCAAAGGAAAATAAAAAGGAAAGAAAAGAGGAGGAAAAAGAAAGCTAAACCCTTGCTCCAAAGCCTCCAAAAATCTCCAGAAAAACGGTGGCGAGAGACCCCTAATGACCCTTTCAAAACCCTATTTATAAGCCTCCATTCAGCTCTTGTGAAATGTCTGGAATGCCCCTACTTCAAACCCTCAAAAGAGGGACAATTTTGGGCCATTTTGTTGAGTCACGAATGAGTCACGTTCGTGACTCAAATGAGTAACGTTCTTGACTCATGTTCTGTCCATTTCTTTAAGCCAAAATTCAAGCCACGTTTGCCATCAACAGAGTCAC
>CANYCX011833914.1:0-19772 GCA_948193385.1 Breynia disticha f. nivosa | reverse complement strand
TTTTAAATATACCTTATGTCAAACTAAAGTTTAAACTTGTTTATATTTAAATATACGCTAAAATTATGTATTTTTATGCAATACGCAGAATTTAGTTATTTATTTTATTATATATATTAATTATTTGTTTTTGAAATTTAGCTGAATAATTTTAGTTTTTATTATTTGTCGTCTTCAATACAATTGCAGTATTTTATGATAATGTAAACAATTTCATTTAGAATTTTGTGATCAAACGCGATTATAAATTTCCAAAATAGCTGCTCAAAGAACATTTTTATTATCGAACAAGTTGAATTCAAATTTATATATTATATTAAAATATAAGACAATATATATAATATGTTGATATTTAGACATTACTAGACATTATATTTACCTCACATGTGATGAGTTTAGTTGATTTTAATTATTTCTAATTACCTAAGTTTATCACTCCCTTATGATAGAGAAACAAACTTTTCATTTTTTCTTTGATTTTGTTACTTTTTTAATAAATGAGTTGAATGAATCACAAATGTGCTAAACGAGTTGAATTAATTAAACCCATTTTTTACTGGATCATAATTGAGTTAATCCGTTTATGACTCGAACCGTTTAAACTAAACTTAAACCCATTTAACTTCATGTTTAGTCGTGCCATTTAAACAAATCGTGTCGTAAATTGTTACCCTTACTATAACCCAATTCTAATGGCCAAGAATGACAAAAACAGGTGAATACATTCCAATTGCACATGCGCAAATGAAGAAAGAGAGAACATGCTTTCTTTAAATTGCAAAATCCTTAGACGTGAAGAAACACGTATCTAAGACACAGATAATGCACCAACATCACAATCCTCAAAGGAGTGGAGCCGCAATTTTGCCATTAAATTTCTACTTTTACATATCTACACACAGACTACACTGCTTTGCAAGGATGTCCAAACTACGTTGGATCTCATCCTCCAGTTCTCTATTGGAAACTACAAAGATACATCTCAACATCTTGAAAATTTTCTTCTCGACTTGGAAAAGTATAGCCGGAATTGCCAGTTAAGCTAATTTTGCTCACCAAATTGATTGCCTGATGCCCAGACCATTGCATGTTAATATAAGTCCCTTGTATCGGTTTAAATAGTCCTGCAACAATGGATTTCGGAAGGAATTATAACAAAGACAAGTAGACAAGAATGAGAGGGGACTTTTACTATGAGTTCCGACAGGTTGGAGACTTGATGAGGCAGTCAACACTAACTGTTAGACGCAATAAAAAATAAATCTGAGTCTAAGAAACAGTTTAATTTTTACACGATCTGTGAAATTCAGTAAAACAAGAAGGATCCTCAATGAGAACAATCCTCATATTAAAAATCACAGAGAAGTTGTTTGTTCAACAAGCGAAAGGAAGACTTACGACAATGTTATAATCATAGACATGTGACATCCCGTTGCTGTCATATTCTCTCCTCCTGTCAGGGTCGCTCAAAACTGTTCAAACACAATCATAAGATTCAGTTGCACAAGTTCAAAATTATTTTTCCAAGGAATTCTTTTCTGTCAGTGTTCTTTCTATTTGCTTTCAAAGAACTACCATTGCCGATTAAAATTGTGCCTAATTCCAAGAAAAAGTGCATCCGCCATCAGGGCTAAAGCAACAAATGATATAAATAACATTTTTGTGTTTATAACACTGAACCAACAAACTGAAATTTCTAGTGGAAACCCTACCCTGTATAACAACCGTGAAGACCGTCATCCACAAATAGCTGTAACTCAGCAAAGACGGCAAAACTGTAACTCAGCAAAGACGGCAAAACTAAGTGCAGTTACCAGACTCGCAACCAGTTCATAATCAAGTCAACCTCGACTAATATATAGAGTGGAGTGGCTTCTCAGATTAAACAACCGCAAAATAAGAGTTTGTGGCTTTTCAAGCAAGGTCATAAGGCGGCATACGACAACATAGCCTTAAAATTATAAATTACTACATTCTTATATTAGCAACAACTAACAAGTAACGTTTGCCTGGCATGTATTTTTGCAGCATGAAAGCAAGTTGATTGCACGGCCAATCGCCAAAGTACTGCTTTTTGGTGAGGCATTAATACACTCCTGGAATGTGACCAAGCATATCAAACCATTGTTTTTATGGCTACTTGATCTCTTTATTGTTCTAAAAGCTATCTTTTGGAAGATGTCACGAGTTTGATGCAGCTTAAAGCAATATAAGAACCACCATCCAAATTGAGATATGAATCTATTGATGATGAAAGTAAACAGGACGATGGTTGGGAAAGACCACGAGAAAACAAATAACGCAAGAAACAACAAACAATATAGATGAAATGATGCAAAAATTGGAAAGTTCAGTAACACTTCTATAACAGAACAAAATTCCTGAGTGCTTCCCAGAAATCCATATTTCCTGAAACTTGTGAAATAAAATTTTCCTATGCTAGAAAAACAGCCACCAGTTTCAATTCCTGAGCTTGTGCACAAAAGTTTACAAATCACAAAGATTTCCCACAATGTAGTTTTAACATTAGCTAGAGAGCAATACAAACAAAAATGAACAACATACTCCGCGTGCATTGACTTAAAGATTCATGTTCTGAGTTCACTACAAGTTTTCCAAACTTATGTTGGACTCAAACAATAAGCATACGAATACTTCTTCAAATTTTCAACTTTGTTAAAAAGTAACAACCACCTATGTTTAGAAAAGCCTAACAGCACCTTCATCCCTCTATACTCAAAACACGGTTTACTATAATTTTATGATAAGCATTCCAAAAAATCGTAAGAAAATTCCAATACTCAGTACAGCACCAAAATTGAATTGCTACTCATATCCAATTGAAAAACACAGGTTCATGAAGCATTACGACAATAGAGCAGCACAAATACCTACCAGTTCATCTCCATAAATAAGAAAGAAAAGAAAAATAAACACAGGTTCATGAATCACCTTGATAGGCCTCGTTTATATCTTGAAACATAGAAGTAGCATCACCATGGCTTTTTTGTTTATCAGGATGCCATTTCTGCCGAAAAAAAAGCACAAAACTTTACTCATCAACTGCAACAAAAACAACCAATTCAACTAAAAGACAATGAAACAAACCAGTGCAAGGCGTATATAATTAGACCGAATAACATCCTCCGAGGCATCATAATCTACCTCGAGTATCTTGTAATAATCCTAACAACAAAACCGAATTAAACTTGAGCAACATAACCAAAACAATACAAAGATACCAACTTAGAGTTTGAACAAGAACTCACCTTGGGTTTAGAAAAAAGTGAGAGAAAATCAAAGTTAAGGTACGAGTTTGGGTGTTCTTGGTGAGGTTGAGAATTGATGTCGTCCCACATCATCTTTTTGTGTTGTGTGATGGTTTGGACCAAATAAGGTATTTGACGGGGATGAAAGAAGAACAAGAAACATGGTTCACTGATGGTTAGCAACGTATAACATATGCGGTTATATGTCGAAACCACAAGATCATTCTTGTTCTCCTCCTAAATTTTATGTAACAAAAAAATCATAAATAAAATATTTTAGATAATATTTTAAATCATAAGAGACCAAGAAGTGAATATGATTCGCTTCAGTTCGATTTTTAATTAAATTAATAATCGAATCGAAGAGTTCAATTTTTCCTTAACGAGATTTATAATTGAAGATTAATTTAGACAAATCGATCAGTTTGATTAATTACTATTTTATTTGGTTAACCATTGATCTAGTTCAGTTAATAATTCATTCAAATATTTTGATTTACAATTTTAGTTGTTGTTTAATGATAAAATCTAATCACTTTTTTTATTGTTATTATTTGTGCTAGTTTCAATTTATTCAATATTTTTAAAGATTATAAAACAAATATTATTAGATTTAATTGTGAAGGTGCAAAATTATATTAAACTTTTTATTTAGACATAACTTCTCTTTAAAATATAATTAATATAATTTAGTATAGTTCGATTTAATTTGATTTTTAGTTAGTCAAACTGCAACCAAAATCATCAAAGTCATCCGTATTGATTTTCAACATCTATATCCAACATAAAAATTCATCAACCTTAAAATGTCGTTTTTCCCTTCTTCATCCTTCATCTCCATGCATGGTCCATCTCCAAATACTGGTGTGCCCCCACCACTAAATGTAAACAATATTATAAAACTATATGATAACAACTAATTGAATCCCTAATTTTATAATTCCCAAAGGGAGTAGAAAAGGATGATTGATAAGCATATTTTGGTTTAAAATTATCATCCCATTTGGGTTTAGAAAAACACATGAGCTTAAGAGTTGTAAAATTTTGACATGATAAAATGATTTGTTAGTATACATTTATGACATAGATTATACGAATTGTCTGTAATATTTATGTTACAAATAAGAATTATTGATAATAAATAACATAATTGCGACACAATTAACACGAATTTTCACATCTTACAAAAAGTTAACCGAAACGCAATCTTATTTTAAACATTAGAGGTGTATGTACGTAGAACCGAAATGAAAGGGATGTATTTAGTAATTACGCTAAAACTGAGCGATCTAGAAAGCATTTTCCAATTTGTAATTAGGTCGGCGGTGAATCCATCAAGCCTCAAGGAGCCAAATCCCGACAAAAAAAGTAAATCACCGAAAACGGCCTGAAGAAAGAGGCAAGCACAAGGAATATCCAAGGACAATTTGGTCAACCCAAAATAACAACAAACTGTCAACACCAACCCAACACTAATATCGCCCACAGGACGCACACTCCTCTCCTCTAAGCCATCGCCTAACCCGCTAATGGCCTCTTTTTCCGGCCTATACTCTTCCTCTTATTCCCTACTCCTCAAAAAGCCCTCACTCCCACCCCTCCTCAACCGCCTCCCCTCACGCTCTCGCCTCTACGTCGCACAACATAACCTCTCCGCTGACGTCTCCAAAACTAATTCCAACCTACCGCTCCCCGTTCACCACATCTTGGAGAAGGATCCGATTGCTCTATGGAGCAGGTACGTGGAGTGGCTCTACCAGCAGAAGGAGTTAGGGTTGTTTCTGGACGTCAGCCGGGTGGGATTTTCGGAGGATTTTGTTCGGGAAATGGAGCCCCGCTTGCAGAAGGCTTTTTCTGATATGGTTGACTTGGAGAAAGGGGCGATTGCGAATCCCGATGAAGGGAGAATGGTTGGCCATTATTGGTTGAGGAATTCGAGTCTTGCTCCGACGTCGTTTTTGAAAACGCAGATTGATAAAACGCTTGACGCTGTTTGTAGTTTTGCGGAGGATGTTGTTGGGGGGAAGGTCAGTGTTGGTCAACCCGATGTTTTTTCGGGTCAAAGTGTTGTCATTGCTGTATTCTCATGTTGATTGAGTTGAATTGAAGAGGTTGTTACTGTTGTTTACTTAAATAGTTGCGATTTTGATAGTTAAATTAAACCTCAAGAGTTTAAAAGTCTGGTAGCTCTAGTCAACGCCTTTTCTGCTTCTTGTAATCTGGTCTTTTATGTTACTTAAATACGGGTTTTGGAAAATAACAATAATAATAATTTATATAATTTGATTTTTATCTTAAGTTGAATAGAAGAGGTTATTAGTTTTGATTAGTTGCGATTAAACCTGAGGATTGTTTGTGATTGCCAATTATCTGATTTTGGTTGTAGTCGAATTGATTTTGAGGACCTGATTAGTGTGAACCAGCTGCCCTAATGAAAGTTGAGAAACATTTCTTATTTTTCGATATTCAATGTTGTCTTATACTGAAATTTGGGTGGAAACTGCAGATTAGGACTCCAGCTGGTGGTCTTTTTACGCAGATACTTTCTGTTGGAATTGGAGGGTCAGCGTTAGGACCGCAATTTGTGGCAGAAGCTTTGGCGCCTGACAATCCGCCACTTAAGGTAAGAAAGAAATTTCCAGTTAGTATTATTTGTTGTTGTATTGTTTTGGAGAGTGATTTCTGTAGTTATTTCATGGCAGATAAGGTTTATTGACAATACTGATCCAGCTGGCATAGATCATCAGATTGCTCAGCTTGGGCCAGAATTGGCTTCTACTCTTGTCATAGTGATTTCAAAGGTATCTGCTTGATTAGTTAATTGAACTGTTGATTCTTTTCCTTTTTTTTCGTGTCAAATTATTTGTTCACTGATTGTTGCATTACAAATGTATTGTTGGTCTCAATTCATTGTAGAGTGGAGGTACCCCAGAAACTAGGAACGGTTTGTTGGAAGTACAGAAGGCATTTCGTGAAGCTGGTCTAATTTTTGCAAAACAGGTTTTGATCTCAGGTTTTTGATTCTGCTTATTATTTTCTTCACCTTTTCATTGTGCATAAAAATGTTGCCATATTAATTTGAGCATTAAGTATCAAATAAATTTATTTTACAATAGGAAGCGGATGTTGAGTGCTGAAATATCTGGCCATCCGACCTAGCAACATGGCTAAATACGTACACGTATAAATTTCCCTAGTCCCTCTAAAAAACTTAACACGATATGATTATGGATGCAAGTTCAAATTTATTTAGTTGTTCTGATTGAGCATTCTATGGACAAAGCATTGTGTGCTTTTGAATTGCTGTTTAATGCATGCCTTGCTTTTAATATCTTTCTATGATCATAGCTTTCTCTACCTTTTGTACACCCTTGTTTTTATTAATAAAGCATCATTGCACGCAACTTGTTGCAGGGTGTTGCTATAACGCAAGAAAATTCCTTACTGGACAATACTGCAAGAATTGAGGGTTGGTTGGCCAGATTCCCTATGTTTGATTGGGTAGGCGGTAGGACATCTGAAATGTCTGCTGTTGGCCTACTTCCGGCCGCACTTCAGGTAAATTATCTAGAACACTATGATCTGATCTTTCTGCTAGTCTTGCCTTGTATAATTCTTTACAAGTGACATTAATTTCAGGGAATTGATATTAGAGAAATGCTTGCTGGTGCATCACTAATGGATGAGGCAAATAGAAATACAGTGGTAAGATTAGTTCTTTTTTATTTTTCCATTATTGGCCAATAATATATTTTGTTTCGAAAATAGATTCAGCGATTACCTTCCTGGATGACTTCTGATTTTCACACTGCAAGTTTTTGGGACATTAGTGTTTTGTGTGGGACTGAGTAATTGCATTCCTTTTTTCGTTGCATTTCACTTGTCAGAGAAGAATAAACTTAGTTAAGTGCAAGCTCTGGTGTTATTGCATCTATCTCGTTGAGCTTGTGTGCAAGAAAAATTCTATAAGACAAGGAATTGAATTCGGCTTGTAAGGTCATGAAAATGTGATCCATCTTACCTGTTGGATTATTACTTTATTACTCAGGGTAACTACATGTTGTATTCTTGCATAATAAAGTTATACTCATTGCTTGTTTTGGAGGATGCGAGCTAACTTTTGGTTGCTATTGCCACTGCTTGTTGATTTGGATAGATTTTCAATTTGGTTTGTTAGCTCTGAGGTTTTTGCAGTTTTGAATGTAGTTGGCCATTCCCCATTGATCATAATTCTTATGTTCCAGGTTAGAGAAAACCCTGCAGCTTTGCTAGCTTTGTGTTGGTACTGGGCCACTGATGGAAAGGGATCGAAGGTATGGACAGCATTCTCTGATTTGGTTCTTCCTCAAAGGCCTGTTATTATTAAAACAGTTATGAATAGATTTTTCCATGTTGGTTTGTTGCAGGACATGGTTGTTCTTCCTTACAAAGACAGCCTATTGTTATTTAGTAGATATTTGCAGCAATTAGTCATGGAATCACTAGGAAAGGAGTTTGACTTGGATGGCAATCGGGTATGTCCAAGTCCAACTGATTAGTGTTATTACCTTACCATTTCTTTTTCCTTGGACATTAGCCTTTGTTATTCAAGTTTGTTGCATGTAAATTATAATTCTGCATCTTATATATTACTCTTTGACATTTGGACCAAGTGTTGTGGTTTGTGCAATAGATATTGTTAAGGCTGTAAAATTTTAGCTGGATATGAGGGCGAGAAGTTTTATTCAAGAGCGCTTAATCTTTGCTGTTTACTGGATTTCTTTATTTATATATATTTGACCATGATTCCATCTGAATTTGTTGATTTCATTGTGTTCATGCATTAATAACTTAAATGGGAATTGCCTTTTGTTATAGGTAAATCAAGGAATCACTGTTTATGGAAATAAGGGAAGCACAGATCAGCATGCGTAAGAGTTTCTCTTTTTATTGTACGATGTTTTATGTCCTGGGACCTGATGTGATTTTTATTTTCATATTTTAGCTACATTCAACAATTGAGGGAGGGTGTGCACAATTTCTTTGTGACATTCATTGAAGTACTGCGTGATAGGCCTCCTGGTCATGATTGGGAGCTTGAACCAGGTGTCACATGTGGTGACTACCTATTTGGAATGATGCAGGTTAGATCCATCCCTCTTACTGTTTGTCTGGAGATTCCTTCATTGTCAATAGCTCTCAGTATGCGTGTGCTTAATATAGTCCCTTCTAATAATTGTCCAATTTTGTGCAGGGAACTAGGTCAGCTCTGTATGCTAATAATCGGGAATCCATAACAGTGACAGTGCAAGAAGTTACACCCAGATCTGTTGGTGCTCTCGTTGCACTTTATGAGCGAGCTGTTGGGATATATGCCTCACTTGTCAACATCAATGCCTATCATCAGCCTGGTAATTGCTTCTTTCAAGCTCTGAATCAAAAGTTGTCTCTACTGAGGCAGAAGTTGTGTTTGCAGATTGGTCATCTTTAGACCTTCTCAAGCATTGGCCTTTAGCTTCTTGCATGGTCCTATTTAATTCTGAGAGGTTTATGTTTTATGCTCACAGGTGTAGAAGCAGGGAAAAAGGCTGCAGGAGAAGTATTGGCTCTTCAGAAGAGGGTTTTGGCAGTACTTAATGAAGCAAGGTAAGATCATACATATTTAGCAATCAGAGTGAGGGAATCGCTAATAAATTTATGTCAACCCACCTGTTCATTTTTTTTTACTTGTGTGCATTTCTGTGAACAGTTGTAAACAACCAGTTGAGCCCTTGACACTTGAAGAAGTTGCAGAACGTTGTCATGCTCCTGAAGACGTATGAACTATATATCCTATTTGGTTGTGCAAGGCTGTTTGAGAAATAAATCTTTGCTAACCTTCTCTTCGCACATTCCTGCAGATTGAAATGATATACAAGATCATCGCACATATGGCTGCCAATGACAGAGCACTTATAGCCGAAGGAACTTGTGGATCACCGCGTAGCTTCAAAGTTTTTCTCGGGGAATGTAACGTCGATGAGATGTATGGTTAAGTTAAACCTTTCAACAGTTCTTTTGCAAGAGTATAGAACGCAAGAGGTCCAAATAAGCGAATTTTGATTAATTTCTGTATCATGATTTGGATACTTCATACTTGTCTTCTTTGGACATAATGCCTGCAAATAAATTTACTTTGTTCACTTCCCATATCCAACGGAATACAACTGTTGATGTGAAGAATTTTCTGTCACCTTGAGCTGAGATTGTAAAACCATAAATCCTTAATGTGGACGCAGTGAGTAATCAGTGAAGGTGTTGCGTTCTTAGTAGATCTGAAGCTGAAATCTGTTGTGTTTTTCACATCAGTTTTCACAGCTGGATTGAAGCAGATTGATTATAGGTTTGGCCTTGATTTGATAAACTGGAGTTCGACAATTTTGGTGAATGTTAACCATCACGTGTTTGCTCCCTCTTCTGTTTCTTCACCGTAGTTTGATTAGCTGGAGCTTGAAATTTGGAGGTAGTGCTTACCGCTCTAACTCTCCTATTAGTTTCTTCCCTTCTCAGTAAACCAGTTGGTATTGGTGGGTAAGGAAAGTGGTTAGGGAGGCAGTGGGTTAGGCTATCTCCCTATCATATTCTTGACTGCTGAATTAAGCACTTGTTTGGCTCAACTAAGTATACGAATACGATTATGAATGTGAAAATGAAAGGTGCTTTTGGCTACAATTACGTGCACTACTCTATTCGAAATAAAGCAAAGACGAAACGCAGCCGAAGGAAAGAAACAGGCGAAAACTAAACAAAAGAATAAGAGAGTGGCAGCACGGGAACGATTCCTTGAAATAATAGCGGTAAAAAGCCGTCCCTACCTGCAACGGTCGACCTTCTTTATCCCTTAAAAATAATAATAAAATACCTTGCCACCTCATCCCACCCATTACTTCCACCTCTTTTAAGCCTCACTCAAGCTTTACACTCGAAACGGTGTCGTTTCTCTATCGAAAATAAAAGATAACGATGATCTCTCTTCCTCACAACTGAAGTGAGCTTCTTATACAAGAAAACTATCAGTTGTGTTGAGTAGTTACAACTGAAAAACCACAACGCATTCTTCAACAATGTTCACTCAAGGACTCCATTCCACCACTCCTCGTTGGGTGACACTCTTTAACATTTCTAATTTTATTTTCATTTTTCAAACATTTATGAGATCTAATGTTTTCTTCTTTTTTTTTTTTTCAACATTTCTATTATTAGAAAGAATCTACGTTGCCTCATTCAACTCTCCGAAACTCTCGCCCCGGATTCGACTTACCTCCGCCGTCCAAGTTCCGCAGCGGCCACCTCCCGACATCCGCGATCCCTATCTCACGGCTCGATGACTCCGACGCCTCCGACAACGACATGTCCACCGACTCCGACTCCGCCGTATACGGCGGCCGCTACTCCCTTGAGTCCTCTCCGCAGGACGATAGAATCCCTACCTCCGCCACAAACGGAGTAGCTCGGTTTCCGGCGCGCTACGGGAGTGATTGTGGGGGATACTCGGATGTGAGCTCGTCGATGGAGAATGTGGTCAGGAGAATAGGGAGAGGGAGTAATTTGAGGTGTTCGGTGGGGTATACTGCGGAGGATGATGAGGAAGAGAGTGATTCTGCCGCGAGTTCCGATTTTTCTACTTCGCAAATGGAGAGTGTGTGTAATGGTAATGGCAGTGGTGGAATGCTGCGGAGTAGGCTACGTGAGGGGTACGGTCCCGCTGTACCTGATCGAGAAGCTCCGGAGAGTGTTGGTGCAAAGGTTTGTGTAGTTTGACTATAGGTTTTGATATTGAATGAAATGTTAATGTAGTTAGAATTGGAATTTTATTGGCATTGTGGTTTAGCATGTTGAATATTGATGTGGTTATGATTGGTTGTTTGTAGGGTTTCAGTTTGGGGACGAAGGAATTTGATTACGATGACGATGTGCCTAGTGCACCACCATTTATTAGTTCGGGTCAGGAAATTAAAATTGATGCTGAGCTAGCTTCTGTATCAGACGGCATTGGTAATAATGATGGGAATGGCGATAGAAGTGTGCATGAAGGTAAATCTAAGGACGATGCAGCGAACAAGAGTTCAGAGCAGTTAGTGAGGTTTGTATCTGTAGGAACATTGTGTTGTGGTGTTGCTATTTTGGTTGCTTATTTTTTGTGTGTGTTTATCCTTTTGCAGAACAAATGCTGGTACAGAGACGGCTACATCGTCAGATTCAAACCCAGCACGGCTGCCAACATTTCATGCTAGGTATTGATAGTTCCCTGAAACATGCAAGAATTTTATTTATATATTTATTAGCGTTTGTTAAATGCGGTGATGGTTGTGAATGCACTTGCAGTGGTTTAGGGCCTTGGCATGCTGTTGTTGCATATGATGCTTGTGTAAGACTTTGTCTCCATGCCTGGGCAAAAGGTTGGATGGAAGCTCCTATGTTTTTGGAAAATGAATGTGCTTTACTAAGGGAGACATTTGGGTTAGTTATTTATCTCTTTTCCTTTTGAATAATTGCTTTATTGAAAGAAATTGGCCCTATTTTAGGTTCACCCTCACACTTTACAATTGTGCATGTGCTGTGATATTGAGCTGTCCACTTTGGACCTACCACATCAGTTTTAATTATTCATTGTTAATATCTATTCTTCTGGAAATTGAAAAGGTTTTCTTCATTTGGCTACTTTTTTAACTTCATTAATTCGTGGACCATTTGATCTAGTAAATCTGACTACCACACTATCACTCCTTGTATGACTTCGAACACTGCAGCTACAATTTTACGAAATAGAAAAAAAATCAGTTCCGTTGTTGATAAACTTTAAATTTCTCTTTCTTTTTTTTTTTTGCTTGAACCACAGTGTGAAACATCTTCTACTTCAATCAGAGGAGGAACTAGCTAATCGCAATACAGAGCTTGTTAATGAGAGGGTTGGCCCAAAACCTAAGAAAGCAAATGGGAAGATGAAGGTGCAAGGTAATGATAGCTGTCAATAGTTGAATTGCTTTCTGTTCGCATTACAGAGATGTGCTGTCTAATATTTCTCATTCGATTTGTAGTACGTCGAGTGAAGACAGTTCTTGACCATCCTACTGGATGTAGCATGTCATCTCTTAGAGCTCCAAAACTTAAAATACAATCAGTGAGATATCGTTTTGTTAAGCTGCAGTCATCCCTTGGGGCGGCTTGGAAAGCTTTCCGAAAAGTTCGTGTTCCCTCTCGAATTCCTGTAAATGGTTCTATTTCTCGGCAAAGCTTGGCATATGTGCATGCCAGCACCCGATGTATAAAGCAAGTATCTGGTCTTCTGAAAATTGGTGTGACTAGTCTGCGTAACAGCTCATCGTCATATGAGGTTGTGCAAGGTAATAAGTGCAGAAGTGCCCGAGTATATGCAAAATTCAATGCTTTCTCTGTATGTGGGAAAATGTGGTTCGTTTTTAGCACGAAAGCGTACTCGACAATTCTATACCTATACTTTCCACAAATAACCTGGTTTTAGAAGCTTCAGATCTGCTCGTTTCACATCTGTTAGTTATGTGTTTCATTCATTTGCTTGCATCATATTATTGTCATATTTTGTCATCTTGATATTTCCACCCTTTATGACTTTTTTTGCCTATGATTTTTTTTGCAGAGGCATACACTTGTTTACTGAGACTGAAAAGTTCATCAGAGGAGGATGCCATCAAGATGCAGCCAGGATCCGGCGAAACTCATGCATTGTATGTGCAAGTTCTGAGACAAATGTTTTTCTGTTGAAGGATAGATATAAAAAAGTACTTACTCTGCGAGTTGTTAAATTCTGCAGCTTTCCAGACAGTGCAGGGGATGATCTAATTGTCGAGGTTCTTGATTCTAAGGGGAAGCCTTATGGCCGAGTCCTTGCTCAAGTTGCAACTGTTGCTGATGATTTGGTAATTATTTTTAGGTCTTTCATAAATGTAATTACCAGTGATAAACTTTCTTGTTTACTGCCATATCAAATCCACGTGTGTAGGGTGATAAGCTTCGCTGGTGGTCAATATATAAAGAACCAGAACATGAACTGGTGGGGAAATTACAGCTTTACATTAACTACTATACAAGTTCAGATGATAACAATCTTAAGGTAATATATCCTGTCTTTTGCGGGTTCTATAAGGACTAGCACACAGATACTGCCCCGGCCTCCTCTAATTGTTGTTTCACAATTAGTCGACAATAATCTTGAAATTTGGATGACTGTGGATGAAAGAGCTACTATTTAGGAAAAAAAGAACTGTGATGTCTTTAGGTGTTTGTTCAATAATTGCTCCTGTGATACTGCATCTGGGATTCACAGTGGTAGCCACTCCACTTCTCATTGAACAACTGAAACTCGTAATTTTTGGTGGGTATTTAGTGTTGATTCAAATCTAGTAATGCAATGGTGGATTGCTTGCAAGTCTAAGTTTCTTTTGGATCCCGTGTTATTTCTTTCCAATAAGGGAGCTGAGTTGGTAGTAATGCTAACAGTGTTTCACTTTTGGTAGTTTTACTATATTTCATTTGGCCATATAATACGACGTCTTGTAATTGCCACACTTGCATCCCTGAGTAAGTTTTGGTTTGTTCACTAGAAGTATCCTTTGATCAGTGGTGCGACTGATCCACCTGGTCGAAACTAGAAGTGGAGTACTTCAATGTGTAAACCGTTTGGTATTTAAAGTAGTTTGTTTGACAATAAAAAAGTAAGTCTTATGTTGTTTTGCAGCTTAATTAATTACTCTTTAATGTTGATTGTTGAACATTACTGTTATCCAGTTTGGATCTGTAGCTGAAACAGTTGCGTATGACGTTGTACTTGAAGTTGCTATGAAGGTTCAACATTTTCAACAAAGGAATTTGTTATTACATGGTTCATGGAAATGGCTCTTAACTGAATTTGCTGCTTACTATGGTGTTTCTAATGTCTACACAAAACTGAGGTAATGGGCTTTTGTGTACTTGTATGACTTATAAATTATGATCACTATCAACTTAATCAAAGACATACATGGCAGTTTTTGTTGCATATGAAGATATCACATTAATTTTTGAAAAAGTAAATTGTAACATATAAGTCTAAGAATGGACGAGGGCCTATAATTTTTGAATGGTAATTCGTCTTAATCGAGTGCCTGTTGATTGTGATGGTGACAGGTATCTTTCTTATATAATGGATGTGGCTACGCCCACTGCAGACTGCCTGACCTTGGTATATGATTTGTTGATGCCAGTTATTATGAAAGGCAACAACAAGAGCAATTTGAGTCATCAAGAGGTAAATCTAAACCTCATACACGCATTACATCCTCATTTGTTTCAAATCTCTGCATGAACGCTGTTTTTATATATTGAAAGAGTCACCTTGGCTTTTGCAATCCTCATATCTACACCTGTTTTGTTGTTTTGATTGGGGTTCTGTGCAATCGTTGCTTTGATATGGTTGAATTCATTTCCCAATTATTGTGCATATGCAGAATCGCATCTTGGGAGAAATCAAGGACCAGATTGAACAGATTCTGTCTCTGGTTTTCGTGAACTACAAGTCTCTTGATGAGTCATCCTTCTCAGGTCTAATGGAAATTTTCAAGCCTGCTAATGGGATTGCTGCACCAGTACTGGAACCTGCTGTGAAGTTGTACACCCTTTTGCATGATGTATTATCTCCAGACGCACAAACAAATCTAACTCATTATTTCCAGGTGGGAAACAGTTAATTGTTTCTAGTTTTTCATTATGTATTTCAATATATAATTGAGATAATTTTGCCACAGGTTGCTGCCAAGAAAAGATCAAGAAGACATTTGTCCGAGACAGATGAATTTGTGGCCAACAACAATGAAGCTACTTTGATGGATGCTCTTGCTACTTCAACTGCTTACCAGAAGATGACCTCCCTTTGTGTGAATATTAAAAATGAAATTCATACTGATATTGAAATCCACAATCAACATATACTTCCAAGGTACAGCTCTTCTTGCACTTGTTATGACAAGATATGAACACGTTAAAAAACCCATGTTAAATGCAACTTAGAATTTCAGCAAATTATAGCAGGACCAAACTATCGAAGAAATTTGGCGTTTGGCATCTTAATATACGGCCAATTAAGATTTAATGGATTGAGAGTTATGGTCAACTTTTCTAAATTCAAATAAATTATGAAAGATTATGATTTTTTTTCAACAATCAAGTTATGATTGTTACCAACATTATTATATTCTGTATTACCGGCTGAAAGATGTGATATGTCAATTATGAGGTTGAGAAGACTAATGATATAAATTTCTGGATTCTTTCTTCTGCAGTTTTATAGATCTACCAAATTTATCTGCTTCCATATACAGTACAGAGCTTTGCAGTAGATTGCGTGCCTTTTTGGTTGCATGCCCTCCATCTGGCCCTTCGCCTTGTGTAGCAGAGCTTGTTGTTGCAACTGCTGATTTTCAGAGGGACCTTGCCAGCTGGAGAATCAGGTGGTGCTATTTTGAAAGACACTGCTGTCATGTTACTTCTCTCTTGGCATCGTTTCAGAACATGCTAATTACTACTTTCCTTCAATTTTGCAGTCCTGTGAAAGAAGGTGTTGATGCTAAAGAATTATTTCATTTGTATATCATGCTGTGGATTCAGGATAAACGTCTTTCTTTTCTTGAATCATGCAAATTAGATAAGGTATAATCGACAAGACTGCATAAAATGCTTAGCACATCTGAAGTGTAAACTTTTCTTTATCTCATACTTGGATCGGATCGTTAATGATTCAGTTGCCTTGCAATTTTTTACTTGAAAAAGGACATTTCAGGATATATGAGGAAGCTTTCTGTTAAAGAATTTGCTTAATTCATTTTATTGCAGGTAAAATGGTCCGGAGTGAGGACACAACATTGTACAACACCCTTTATTGATGATATGTATGAGCGTCTCAGAGAGACTCTGGATGATTATGAAGTTATCATCTGCCGCTGGCCAGAATATATCTTTGTGTTAGAGAACGTATGTCTAAATTCATTTCAGTTTTGATCTTCTTTTTGCATTATTCTGTTTTCTAAACATTAATCACCTAGATTGTCTGTAGAAATATTGTTGACTTATTCCTCCTATTCTTTGCAATGATGACATCTTTGCATATCAAACTTGTAGACCCCTTGGAACAAAACACTTTGAAAATGAATGGGCATTTCATGAGTGCATTAATGCAAAGATCGGTCGATCATAATCTTGTTTGCTTGTTGAAAAACTGATCTTTCTTTTTATCTGTCTCTTAAAATAACTCACTGGACTTGTTTCTCTCTTTTTTTTTTTTGCATGTACTTCGATAAAATTATTACTATAATTATTTCTGACATTTGATATACCTGGGATATGCTTCAATGAAAAGGCTATGGCTGATGTTGAGAAGGCCACAGTTGAAGCTTTGGACAGGCAGTATGCTGATGTTCTAGCACCTTTGAAGGAGAATTTGGCCCCAAAGAAATTCGGCTTCAACTATGTCAAGAAACTCACAAAACGATCCGTATGTTCATACATGGTCCCTAATGAGGTAAACTGTAATTTTATTTTGAAGTACCAGATTACGTTATACATTTTAATGCAAAAAAAAATTCTTTGGACTATTGTGATTTAGAAGTTATGTTCTTTTACAGCTTGGAATTTTTTTGAATTCTTTGAAAAGGATGCTTGATGTCCTTCGTCCTAAAATAGAATCTCGATTCAAGTCTTGGGGGTCTTGCATACCTGATGGTGGAAACACTGTTCCTGGAGAGCGTCTCAGTGAAGTGACAGTGATGTTGAGAACTAAGTTCAGAAGTTATCTGCAAGCTGTTGTTGAAAAACTAGCAGAGAATGTAAGTACTTTGCATGGGCATATATCCTTTCCCACTTCAGATTTGCTTGATTTGTAAAGACGTGTTTTGGAAAGTGACATGAACGACAAAAAAGTTCAGATATTCTTCAAAACGAAAATTGGCTATATTTTTTAGTTTCATAATATTACTTTCCAAATCATAGTTTTAAAAATCTAGTCAAATCCAAAAGATATTATTTCCATTCCATGAACACAACGGTTTAGTGCACTTTTTGGTTGATCTTGCACAGCCCTGTTTTCTCTATTCACTTTTATCAATTCCTATTCTTTTTCCCTCGGAATGTATGGTGTGCATTTTACTTCTGATATTCTTATTTGTTTCCTATTTTCTTTTTGCAGACCAAATTACAGAACTCTACAAAGTTGAAAAGGATTCTCCAAGAATCAAAGGAATCAGTGGGAGAATCTGATATACGAGGAAGGATGCAGCCTCTGAAAGAACAGTTGACAAATACCATTAATCACCTTCAGGCTATTTTCGAGACTCATGTCTTCATTGCTCTTTGCCGTGGTTACTGGGACCGAATGGGGCAGGTATAATCCATGAACAGTTTCTAAACCAATTATTCTTGACATCATTGTAAAATTCTATTAAACCCATTGTTTGTTTGTATCTCAGGAAGTACTAAGTTTTCTGGAGAACCGCAAAGAGAATAGGTCTTGGTACAAAGGTTCAAGGATTGCAGTTGCAGTAAGTTTATTTTCTGGACGATCAGTTTCGCATCCCGATCATTTTTGTATAATAGTTTAATATTTTCTTGAGACTAATGATTACAGATGGATGATTTCCACAGTATATCTTTGATAAAGTGAATCTGCCATTTATTTTGTTAGTAAAAGGTGTCAACTATCCAAATTGTATTGTAGGTTTTGGACGACACATTTGCATCACAAATGCAGCAGCTTCTCGGAAATGCACTGCAAGAGAAGGACCTTGAGCCACCCAGATCAATCATGGAAGTGCGATCAATGCTGTGTAAAGACGCTGCAAACCACAAGAACAACCCGTTTTACTACTAGGCATGGTTTGTAGCTGTATGTATATACAGATTGTCCTAACTTCTGCATCAGTCAGCGATCTCGCCAATTTTAATCCAAAGAGAGCAAACGACTCGGCTGCTCTGGAAATCTGTTTTTACTTGTCACATGGTAATTTGCAGATTTTGGTTTAGTTCTCTTCTAGTTTTGACACACGAAAGAAATATAGAGACCTGGAAGCTGTTCTTACATTTTTTTTTTTGTAATATATATATAGTGTAGTAATAGCTGCTATTATACAAACGATATATATGGACGAAAATTGTGATTAATCAAATTGTGATTAATCAAATGAGAAATCAACGCCACAAAATATCATTAATAATAATAAACTTTGATTTTTGTTGAATATATCAAAATTTTAAATTTATTTATTTTTTACTTGACGATTTCAAGACATTATTGCATTAAGTGTTTTCTTCATATATTAAGAATCGCCACAAACATTAATTTCTCAGAAACAAAAATTCTCATTTCCTTTAAACGTGTCCACTACTATTTATATCATTGTTAAAACATGACAAAGAAAAAGGAAGAAAAGAGACAGAGAGAGAGAGAGGAAAACGACAAATTGAAAACAAACAACCAAAAAGATGTGAGAATATTTATGTGTTCTGCCTCACTACACTACACTTGCTTAATTAAGTAATCTTTTTTATTTGGTTGATGACTTTGTATCGTTATCATTGGGTCAATTACATCCAAGGTACCCAGGGTTTCTGACTCATTTCAACTCGGTATCTTAAGTTTATTTTATTTCACAAACACACTCGAAGTTTGAATTTTGTTTCAATACACTACCCAAGACAACATCTTTCTCCAGAAAGCTAACTTGGACATCTGATTTGGCAAAAACAAAGCCAATTGTATCTTTTAAGATATATACTTAATTTTAAAAGACCTTGCATAACTAAAATCATATATAATAAATGTAACGCCCCGAAATTTCCGTAAAAATTCGTATTTTGATAAAATATTAAAATAAAACACGAATAAAATACCGAAAAATTTTTCGCGTTTTGTTTAAATAAGTAATTGGGAGGAATAAATTGAAATTATGAAAAAGGAGATTAAGAAAAATTTAGAAAGATTATGAATTTCAAAAATTTCGAAATTCTGAATTTAGTATGGGTCGAGCTAAAATAAATTACGAAGCAAAGTGGACCCAAGACGACTTAACATTTAAAACATTCCACCTTATACCTCCCCACTTCCCCGACAACCCTCCTCATTCCACTCCACTTCCTTTTTTTTTCTCTTGCTTCCTTTCTTCTTGCTCTTGTCTCTCTTCCTCCTTCCTTCTTCATTTTTCTTCTTCCTCAAATCACCTTCCATCAAAAATCTGCAAGCAAAAATGTTTTGGAAGTGAATTCTTGAGTTGATTCAAAGTAAGTTTTCCTCTCTAACTTTCATTCCCGTTTTTTTTCAAAACCCTAATTTCAAAACATCATAACTCTCTCATTTTAGTTCCAAATCAAGCAAATGATGGCTTGTTGGAAAGCTTGAGATGTGTACTACCTAATGGTAACAAATTTTGTTGTTAAAAACATGATTTAGGTATTTGAAATCCCAGAGAAAATGGCTGCCTGAATAGT
>CANYCX011833618.1:0-13718 GCA_948193385.1 Breynia disticha f. nivosa | reverse complement strand
TAAAATGAAGCTATTTGAAAAACAGAGCATATATTAGGTTTATATTAGAATTTAAAATACATATATCAATTTATATAAATTCATATACATTAAAAAATATATAATTAACCACAAATAGACCAAATTAAAAAAAAAGCACACAAAATAAAAATTGAGTTTATATTAAAAATTATAAACATATGTAAAACATATGTTGAAAAAAATCAGACAAAAACATGTAAGTAAATTGATATACAGATTTACAAAAAAAATTAGGCTAGACAAGGAATCAAGAATTTGCTAAATAACAAGAAGTTTACATAGAGTTTATATTGCAAATACATATATGAATTTATATTCATAAAAAATATAATTATCCAAAAATACACCACATTTAACAAGCACAAAAAGAGTTTATATTACAAATATCGTAAATATATAAAAACACATATCAAAAGAAAACAAAAAAAAACAGACAAAAAAGCATGCAATTAATTGTTATACAGATTTTATAAACAAAAAAAATACTAAGGTAGACAGAGATAAAAAAATCTACTAACAAGAAGTTTATCTAAAGTGTGTATTGCAAATACATATATCAATTTATATTCATTAAAAATATATAATTAACCACAAAAAATCAAGTTTAAAAAGCACACAAAAAAATAAAGCTTATATTAAAACAGATCACAAACATATAAAAACACATGTCAAAAGAAAACAAAAACTAAGGCAAAAACAAAATCTGAAAACATAAAATCACTTAACACATTTGGGAAAAGGTTTAGGGGTTGATTGTTTTGATTTATTTTGTGATTTTACATAAACTTGTAGTTTTTATAAAATCTCTGAAGTTGAATTTCGAGTTTTGCTTTGAGTTTTGGCCATATGACATACGCAAACGATAAAAAATATGAAGCAATCGAAGATCTAACAAAGGATGAAGGAAGGAGAAATTGAAAAAAAGGAAAAGAAGAGAGAGGTCGGAGAAATGAGAAGAAGAAAAAAAAGAAGAGAGAAGAATTATTGGGAAATGAAAGAGATGAGACTAAGAATGATGTGAAATGGTATGACTTTTAGAGTGAAAGAGAAGAAAACATTATGCATGTGGACAATAAACTATCTGAAAAGGTGTGAACAATATTTAATAAAGCACAAAGACCTAAGAGTTAAAAATTCAAATGGTAAAAAAATATGGCTGACATTAAGTACATAATGGACCTCAAAATCGTAATTTTGTAAATAAACCTTCAAACTCAAAAAAAAAAAGTCCACAAAGAAAAATAACATAACTAATGTAAATTAAAAGTGAAAAAACCTAAATAGTATAATTATCCCATTTATGTATAGTTTGCCCATTCAATCCATGAAAAAGGAGGCCCAATTTAACTAGAATCACAAAATGAAAAAGGAGGCCCAATTTAACTAGAATCACAAATTAAACTAAAACTAAATCACAACCCTCAGATTCTTGCTAAACTAATCTCTACCGTTCAAACCAACCCATACCCTTCAGATCCCTCTCCCTTCCACCCATCGTCATCTATCTCTCTTTCCACATATCCTCTTTCTCCCTCCGCCAAAACACATACTCTTTTATGTTAAAATTTGCAATGAACATAAATAAAATACACTATAAGAAGAAAAGCTTTGTTTTGTAACTAAAATTGAAATGAGCGGTGCACCCACGAGAAGGCAGCTGTCGGTGGGTGCACCACCGAAAACTTAGGAGATGGAACCCCTATAGCAGTGGGTTCCATCGGTGCCCGTGATTGGCACCGGCCCAGCTCCGCTCCTGATTTCAATCTTTCCGCTAGTTTAATTTAGCGAAAAGATTAACGACAGTCATTTTTTAATATGTCGAGGATCTGTAAAGTGAATATTGAAAACATAAAAAAATTATTAGATTATTAGAGATATTATTGTATGGATTTTTACCCTAATTTTAAATCGGTTTAAAACTTGTACTGGTAATGCATAAACAGATCAGAGACAAATACAGATGATGGTTTTACTAAACGAGTTTGGATAGCACAATTTTTACGGTTAATCCACCGGCTAAATCCCTATTCGTGCACTCTGCCAATCCCAAAATATGTCATACAAATTACACGGCAGATTCTATCTGTTTGCCCTTATGGTCAAGGATTCATCTATCACCACAAGAGTTTCGGTTTTCGAGATTTTTGTTATTACTCCATGCACTCGTAAGTGAGAGTTGGAGGTGGTGGCGGAGTTAAGCGTTTGTCTTTGTTGGTAGCCGCAGACACAGTGTGAGTTTTGATGAAGCCCAACACAAAGCTTTTAATTTGTGTGAATCTCTTTATAACGTCAACAAAAAGTATCAGAGTAGAATACACATACTCGACGTGTTCGTTTATTTCTCCATCTTAAAAATAAGTGCAAATGCTAAATATATATACATAGAAATCTCTAACCATCAAACACTCCTAATAATCTGCCACTTGAATCATTCTTATTACAAAGAAACGACATTTTCAGAACCAGGCCTCTCCAAAACTGCGAAGAAGAACTAGAATGACGAGATAACAAAGCGAAGCAGAGGAGAAGTGTTGCGGATACCATAGAAATTGCAGACAAAGGCGCGCTGAATTTTTTTATCGCTTCTGCATTTTCTGGAGCCACTGATGCTACAAATGAAGCTGTGAAGGCGAGCATGATGGATATAACAAAAGCGTTATAGATATCTCCGTGTTCGCTGAAGATAACTGCGGGAACAGGTTTTCCATCCACAATCTCATATGGAAGGAGTAGCAACCCAATCCCCACTGCGAAAGAGAGGCTCAAAATGATGAAGTTCATATGCTCTTTGTGAAGAAAAGACATCTCATCTCTTTTGGGATTCTTTAATAAGACATCCTATGGGTGACTCCTTATATTTGACGTCAATAGCACCTTCTTTGATGCCAGGGTACCTCCTTATATAATTAGAGAGAATGTGAAACTTCGTGGAAGCTTACAGTGACCGGGACATCCGGTAATAAGTAAGAAGACGGCGTATTGTAATCGCTTTCATAAGTAATGAGACGTTTTAACCAAAAAAAAAAGTAATGAGACGTCTTTATTATAATCGGAGAATCTGAAACTTCGTGGAAAATTCTTCATATTGACTGAGAAACTTCGTAGAAGTCGTCGAAGTAGTTTCATTTCTGTCAAACAATCCGGCCGCCATATTTGACCACAGGAAAAATAATGCTTACAATTATATTCGACATGGGAAAAAAAATAAAAATCTTCTAAGGCTCTATTTATTTCTAAGGCTCTATTTATTTGATAGAAAATAATTTTTTTGAAAAAATATTTATTTATAAAAAATTAATTTATAAATTTTATATTTTTAGATTATATTTTCTTTTATTTGATAATCACATAAAAAATGAGATAAAAAATATTTGTTATGCTTGTTTTGAGAAAAAAAATATTTTTTGTAAGAATTATTATTTAAAATTAAAAATATATTTTTATAGATAACATGTTCAAAAATTAGTTTTTATTTTTTAATTAACTATTTTTTTATTTTCAACCATCCATATTTATCTGTTATGCATATTAATAAATATTTTTATCGAATGAAAATTTATAAAAAATAAAAATTATAAAGATATTGGCTAATATATAAAATGATAAAGGAGAATAGATGAGAAAAATATACTTCTAAATTAAAAAGAAAAAAATAATTTTCTAAAAATAAAATTACACAAAAATTTATTTTCCTTGTTGACTTTAAGTTATTTTCTTTTGACTATATTCTCCTATTAACTAAACATGAAAAAACAAAAAAAATTATTTTCTAGGAAAATCATTTCCTTGGAATAAACAAAGGCTAAGTTCAACAAAATTCAACTTTTGTAGCAAAACCTTCCATTTAATTAAATAATTGAACTTCTTAATTTTCTTTTATTATTTATCTATAATTTTTAAAATAAATGTATTAATAATTAAAATTTTGATGTAAGTTATGAATAATTGAAAGGAAACAAAATTTTAAAAAAATTATAACTTTATATTAACAAGGAATATTTTCTTTCAGCTTTGTCATGCCAATTAAATTTTCTGTTTCGTCATTAGTAATTCAGATTTAAAATTTAGATATTTTTTTCCACTAATACAGATTTATTTTACTACCTGATTTTTATCTAATTTATAGTTTAATTTCTTATATCAATTTAAATTTCAATAAAAAAATCTATTATAAATATCTCTTACCTGGCTATTTATATTTTCTAGTACTTCCTACTAAATCAGTATTTATCTTCATATGTCATTTGACTTACCTGGCTATTTATATTTTTTAGTACTTCCTGCCCAATCAGTATTTATCTTCATATGTCATTTGGATGAAAATTTTAATATGAGTTCCTTTAAGAGTTTATTGAAGTCCTTTTTCAATCTGACTGAAAATATATAAATTAAGTAAAATTAAAACATTTTTATTGAACAAATGAGAGTCTCTGAATTATTTTTACTGAATTGAACATTTACAAGTACTCTATTTGAGGGAACTTATAGTAAAAATTTTCCAGTTGAAGGCTTTATTCCATCGGACATGTTTTCGGTAAATTTTAATATGAATCTCTTGAAGAGGTGACTCATTAAAGATCATTCTTATTTAATTGAATATATATTAATTACATAAAATTGTAACTACCTTTTACTTTAAAAATTAAATTTTAAATTTATTTTTATTATATCTGAAAATGACAATCTTTTTTTGTTAGAGAAATTTTAGGAAAGGAGTCGGGCTAACTCACAAACCAAGGGCAAGGAGACGTCTTTCGGTTAGTTCTGACGAACCGACAGGTTAGAACCTGTATGTCTTCCCTAGCGCCGCTGCAGAGGATCGAACCCGCGATCACAAAGAAAGGGATAAGACACCTTAACCGTTCTGAAAATGACAAACTAGTACTTCAATAAACCCCTCTATTAGGAACTTATAGTAAAAGTCCACGTCTTCTTTTGGTGAGAAGAAGATAAATATTCATGTGGTTGGCCTGCAGGAATGATGGAGCTATCACGCAAAAACTTTGAATTATTGCTTGATGACTTTAAAAGTCATTTTCTATATATAAATTGCGAACAAATAACCCCAAACAAAAGAAACCAAGGAATGCTTCAGATTTGGAAATGCTATTCATGAACCAAGACAATGACTCATGACAAAAAAAAAAACTCTCCTCTTGTATAAAAACAATCATATCTCATAAATTGGAGCCCAACAAAATTCGACTAAAGTTTTTTTGTCAAAATTTTCTGATAAATTCCGTCAAATTTCATTTCTTGACAAATTTTTTCTAACAAATTTTATCGAAAAATCTATAATTTTTGACGAATTTCTTTAGAGTCCGGTTGCGGAATGAGATGAGATCAACATAAGTAGTCGATCGAAATGAAATGAGCAAATTTATCCACCTTTCATTCACCATTTTCAACTTAATCTGCAATTCCCGTGCACACAGTTATATTACTCTCATTTCAAGTTAAATTGACCGTTATTTGATCTTTTGTCAGTTCAAAAAAATACAATAAATCATATTTAATATCATATATATATATTATAGATAAAAAATATACTAAAACATCATCAGATATTTTATACTCATTCAGATTGGCTAGATACTTTATGCTCAGCCAAACATGATGATATCATTTACATTCAATATTTAAATAATAAATATTAAATTCAAAGTCAAATTCAAAATCAAATATGACAATAATCACACTCATAGTACTTCCATTGTTTGTCTAAAAATAGACTCGTTCCTTCTCATTAAACTACGTTCTAATACATTATTGTACTTTGTCAAAATTATTACTGTTACTTTGTCAAAATTATTATCTCTTCCATTTAGTGATTTAAGCATCGGGATGTAATTGGTGGATTAAACCCTCAACTCTCCAACTTTGTTCTTTTTTTGCAGATTGTATTCAAGGAGCAACATTTAATATTCATTGTCGTTCTCAAACAACAACATATACAATTTCAAATAAATGAAATCAACATAATTTATTATCATCTATATCTTGGACTATTTTTCCAATTCTAATAGGTTTATCAGAGCTTGTCAATTAATCTTGCAAATATATAAGAACTTCAACTCTAATATGTTGTGATTATTATACCAATTGAAAGAAAATCAATTGTACTCCACTTGATAGAGTGAACTTTATTAATTTTTGTTTAATTAATTAGATTTTTTTGGAGAGATTCAAAGAGTCACTAACATGTTTATGTTGGTGCTGAATGCAGTGTAGTCAGTTTGGTAACGTTATCAAATTTGTGGGAGTGTTCATAGAGTTTCAGTTGAAGACACGAAGGATAAGACGGATGTGTAGGTGATTATGTAGTTGATAGTCAAATGACATGACTTATTACAAAGCATTGGACAGATCCAACAATGTAGTTAAATAGAAGGTGACACAGACATACATACGTATACTTTCAGTTTGAATTTTTCTAGCAATCAAAGATTGATCTTAGAAAAAGAATGTTTCTTCATTCAGTAAGTCTTAGATACAATATTCACAGGAGTACAGGCTACAATTTATACTGGAGGAAAACTAACTGAAAAGGAGATAAAACATATGTACAAAATTGAATACAAAACTCAAACTCTCAAATCCCAATTATCTCGCTGGGTTTATCACGTTAATTTGAATTCAACACACCCCTCCCAAGTTAGCAGCGGGTAGGAGGTGCAACTTGGAGACGAACTTGTGATACAACGCAGCTGGCAGAGGTTTTGTGAACATGTCCGCAACTTGATGGGCAGAGCTGATGTGCACAGGTTGAATGAAACCCGATTTGTAGTGATGCCTGACGAAGTGGCAATCCACTTCTAATTGTTTGGTTCTCTTGTGATAAATAGGGTTCTCCGTAATTTGTATGGCAACTTTATTATCACACCAAACGTTGATTGGAACCCTGAAGTGTAGCTGCAGATCATTAAGCAAATAAGACAGCCAAAGTACTTCAGAAACCGTCGAGCCCATGCTACGATATTCAGATTCTGCAAACGATTTGGACACTGTATTTTGCTTTTTGCTTCGCCATGAGATTAGATTTTGTCCTAAGAAAACAACGTATCCGGTCACTGACTTGCGCGTGTCTGGACAATTAGCATAGTCGACATCGGTGTAGCATTCCAGGACTGAAGTGGAGTTACTGCTGTAGAATAATCTCAAGTGCAATGATCCCTTTAGGTAGGTTAGAATTTGAAGCGCCCCTTCCATATGCATAGTGCACAGCTGATGTATGAATTGGCTGAGCTGATTCACTGCAAAACAGATATCTGGCCTGGTGAAATTAAGGTATCATAATTTTCCAAGAAGTCTCCTATATTGGTCGCTATTTTCCAGCAAGTCGAGTATGAGACACCTCGTGATAATGGAATTGTTGCTGGTTTTGCTCCGCTTACCCCTGCTTCTGTCAATAAGTCCAGTATATATTTTCTTTGAGAAAGAAAAATGCCTTCTGCACCTCGAGATATTTCAATACCAAGGAAATAGACAGCTTCTCCTAAATCCTTAATGGTGAATTCGTTGTGCAGATATTTCTTCAGGTCGTTGATCAAGGTAACATCACTACCCATGATAAGAACGTTGTCCACGTAAACCACCAGACTTAGAAATTTCCCTCCTGCAATTTTGGTAAATAGGCAATAGTCATGTTGGGATTGGTCGAGCCCAAAAGTGATCAATTTTTGCGTGAATTCCGCATTCCATTCTCTGGATGCTTGTTTTAGTCCATATAACGATTTCTGAAGTCTGCACACTTGACCCTTACCAGCCTTCTGACATCCTTCCGGAGGCCTCATATATATTTCTTCATTTAACGACCCATGGAGAAATGCATTGTTTACATCTACATGATGGATTGGCCAATGATTTGTGGCAGCCGAGTGGAGTAGAATCCGTATGGAGCTCCATTTTGCGACCGAAGAAAATACTTCGTGGAAGTCGATGCCTGCAATTTGCGTGAAACCTTGGGCTACCAAGCGAGCCTTCAGTTTGTCAATGCTGCCATCTGCCTTGAGCTTCAATTTGAATTTCCATGCACTGCCAATGGCGGTTTTGCCTTCTGGGAGGTCACACACCGTCCAAGTTTGATTTCTTTCTAGTGCATCCAGTTCCTTTTCCATTGTCTGTACCCAAATTGGATCATTGCAAGCTTCTTTAAACAAAGAAGGCTCCTGTCTGGTTACCTGAGCAGTCAAGAGATCATTATGTTGAGACATAAAATTATTACAAGAAGCGGCAGGTAAGGATGGTAGGGCATATGCGTGTCCTGGCTTGGTCTTCTCAGCTGAGGTGATCTAAGTACCATTTGGTGGTGCCGAGTGAACATGAGAAACATAATACTTGAGCCACGCTGGTTGTGTCCTGGGGCGAGAGCTGCGTCGGATTTCTGGTTGTGGAAGTGTAGGGGAGGCCTCGGATGAGCTGGAGGACTCAGCAGTATCCTGATGGTTGAGAAAATTCTGTCAAAAAATATTCTGGCCAGGATGTGTATGATCGTGCATTGGACTGAACGGTGGAGAAGAGCTCTCTGGTAAAACAGCAGGCGGGGGGGAATGGCACGTCAGTGTGTATGTGATCTGAGGGAGGAACTGCGGTTGCAACGTTTGTAAACGGGAAGATGTCTTTATAGAATGCCACGTCTCGTGAAATAATGATCCTTCTTCGTTCGAGACTGAATATCCTATATCCCTTCTGTCCCGGAGCATATCCCAAAAATACACCTCTCTCCTCGTGCTGATAAGTTATTTGCATTGTTTAACACAGCAAAGTATACCAGACAGCCAAATATTCGCAAGTTACAGTAATCTGGTACCTTTTTGTATAGTAGTTCATGTGGACTTTTCCAATTCAGTAGTTTTGATGGCAGCAGATTGATTAAATATGTGGCTAGCAGTAAGCCTTCTCCCCAGAACTGGCTAGGCATATTGGATTGTAGCATAAGACTTCTGCCACACTGAGTAAGTGTCGATGTTTCCGTTCAACAACCCCATTCTGCTGGAGCGTATAGGGACACGATCGCTGGTGGAAGATCCCATAATCACTAAACATCTGGTTACATTTTTGATTCACAAACTCGGATCCATTGTCTGATCGTACGGCCTTCAGCGTGGTGCCAAACTGATTCCATCATGCAAACAAAGTGTTTTATGGTATGAGGTACATCAATTTTATGACGCAATAAGAAGGTCCAGGTAGCTCGCGAATAATCATCCACAAGTGTGAGCATGTATTGAGCACCTGAAATTGATTTCAATCGATATGGTCCCCATAGGTCCATATGCATTAGTTCAAAAGGTTGCTTCGACTTCGTTGTGCTGGTAGGAAATGTTATACGAGTAAGCTTTGATCTAACACAAGTGTCACAAAAAACATAAGTATTATTATTGATATTTGGAACTATATGTTTCATAACCTCAAATGAGGGATGACCCAGTCTCATATGTCAGTACTTAGATGTCTCAACTGGCATATTATTCCCTACTGAATAAACTAGCTCAGTACAATCTGAATTCAGCAAGAAATATAAATTCCCAGAAGCTCGTCCTCTTCCAATGACCTTGTTACTGCGACGGTCCTGCACCCAACATTCGTCACCAGTGAATAAAACCTTAGCATTTATGTGAGATATTAGTTTGTGGATGGAGATCAGGTTGTGTTTTAAATGTAAAGCACTTGATGCAAGGTGAGTGCTAGACTCAAAATAATTTTTCCCTAGTAATGAATTGTGCTGTGTGATCCATCTGGTAGGAATAGGCTGATCAGTTCTGCTAAATGAGTGAGCGACACAAATAAACTTTTATCATGGCATAGGTGGCTAGTTGCCCCTATGTCAAGAATCCAATTTGTGGTTGTATTGGTAAGTAAAGTACCTGCGAATTCATTTGTTTGGATGAAATTCACTTGTTGCGGCTTTGTTGCTATCTCATTCGACTTCCCTTGCAGTGCTCGTGCCAATTCCTTCTGAACAATTGAGGTTATATCATCTGTAGTGTGGTTGCAGTTATGAGCATCCAAAGTATCTGCATATTCACGAAGATCCAAAGGATGATCAATTATGTTTGTAGTAAACTGAGCTGCTGTTCCTGACCTCGATTGTCTCGTCTTCCCTTTCCTCCAGTCGGGGTACCCAATTAACTTGAAACACTGGTCCTTCGAATGGCTGGACTTCTTGCAATAAAAGCAGAATTTTTCTCCTTTCTCTGCTGCTTTATATGGAGATCGGTTGCCATAATTTCCAGATGAACCAGTCTTCATCAGATGCGCACTTTGTTCTGGTGTGTTCGCAAATATTACAGAGTTATCCCGCTATTTTTCCACTCTAAGTACCATTGAGTATGCCTTGGCGATAGTAGGAACAGGTTCCAGCAAAAGAATCTGATCCCGAATGGAGTCGTAGCTCTCATTCAATCCCATGAGAAATTGAATTACCTGGTTTTGCGTCTGGATGTCTTGCATTTTCTTCCCAGCCGAGCAGGTACACAGTCCGCAAGAGCGCACCGGAATTGGTTCTAACATCCTGTATTCATGCCATAATCGCTTCAAGTTCGTGTAATACATGGTGACAGAAAGGTTACCTTGGGCCATCGAGCTAATGTCACGCTGCACCTTGTACAGCATCGGTCCATTAGAGTCACCAAATTGCTCTTGGAGATCTTTCCACAACTCGTGCGAGCTCTGTGCATACCAAAAACCTGAAGCCATATCTTTAGAGATCACATTCAAAATCCATGCTCGCACCATTCTATCAACCCTCACCCATTGATTGAGATTCGGGTCTTCTTCGTTTGGCTTTATAATTGATCCATGAACAAAACCAAGTTTCAGCTTTGCGCCCAATGTTGTTTCCACGGCCATTCGCCACTGTAGGTAGTTCTTCTCGTTTAATGTGTCGGTAATAAGGATCATGCCGGGATGGTCGGAACTATGGAGGTGTAGCGAATCATCGTCTGATCTAGTGTGTCGCTGAGTGTTTCAGGCAGGTGGATTGCGGGTCTGGTCGGTTTCCATATTTGGTCGGGAGATTGGTTTGGGTCAAGAGTATCAAGGAGTGCTAGGGTCGTCAATTAGAGCACCTTCTCTGATATCATTTAGCAATCAAAGTTTGATCTTAGAAAAAGAACGTTTCTTCATTCAGTAAGTCTTAGATACAATATTCACAGGAGTACAGGCTACAATTTATACTGGAGGAAAACTAACTGAAAAGGAGATAAAACATATGTACAAAATTGAATACAAAACTCAAACTCTCAAATCCCACTTATCTCGCTGGGTTTATCACGTTAATTTGAATTCAACAATTTTTGGATCACATTGACGAAGTTCGGCCAATGTCTTTACTGTGTACTTGGGCCGTAGAAAGCAAAAATAGGGCAATTCTAGAGTTTTATGGTTAACATGCTGTAAAATTATAAATAGTGGCTTATGGGAGTCTCTTATATCTCTTTAATGACTTTAATAATAGAATAATTTGTGTTTTACCTGTGGATGTAAATTTCATTGACTAAATCATGTAAATTCTTATATTTTTCTTGTTCTGCATTGCTTTCTATCTCATATATTCTTTGCAAGTGTTAGCAGCATTGGCATAATTGATGTTTAGCCCTTATGTTTAGGAGTACTATCACAGTTGTCAGTTGGATGACTTTACTTCCTAAAGGACTTGACTCTTCTTTCAACCTATCTAATAAGAAAAATGTTTTCTAAAAAAACATTTTCCGCCAAATAAACAGAAGCTAAATAATAAGGAATTGATGGTTCCATTTCAGAAGAAAACCTTGCATAGTAGATTATTTATTCGAATAGATTGAAATCCGATAAAAAAATATTTATAAGTTATTAACTCAAATTTTAAAATTTATTAACTCAAATTTTAAAATTAATGTGTAATTATATGAATTAAACATAACGAGAATAAAACTATTTTTGAAATGAAACGTGATTCAAATAAAATAAGATTTAGATTAATTCAATTTTACTGAGTCTAATTTAAAGGCCAAAAATATTTACGCTAATTACATTTTTCTTTATTTGTGAAGCACTTTTTGTTTCATGACAAATTTTTTTCTATGTTTTTTTTTTTTTGATAAAATTTTTTTCTATGTTCACTTTATTGCATTTTGACTTTTCAAAAATACGTTTGTCTTTTTCTGCATTCTTTTTCCTGTTTGCTATCCATCACACGCCATTCACTGATTCCGTCACATGAAAGCAATATTATAAAAATTAGATTAAATTAATAGATTTAACAAGTGAATTGATCATTAATTTGATCTAATTTTATCATTTAAATAGATCTATAAATAAATTGGTATTAAATCAGTGAAAAATGTCGAATTAGTCATTCAACAGATAAATCAAGATCGATTGTCAATCTATTTTAAATATTAAAAAATTAATAATTGATAAAATTAAATAATTTTTTATATTTATTTATTTATTTATATTATTTTTAGAGTACCAACTAATAAACTAACTACTCTATATTTATTTATTCGTCTCTCCGCCCAATTAATTATTGTGCCCGCAGCCCCACGCCACACACAGACTACTCCTTATTCCTCTTTCCTTTTTCTTTACCAAAATCATCTCTCCCTCATTTTTCTTGCTTTTATGTTAAGCTTTCTTTTATACATAGAGATAGAAGTACCCACGAGGTGTTGGTTAGATTGTAAATTCAACTTTCTTATGAAAGTTTGAATCTAGGTTCGAGTCTGAGGAGAGTCGCCAGGAGCCGTGCCTCTCGCTCCGAACCCGAATTAGTCTCGGCCAATGTGTTGGAAATACCGGGAGGTTCAGACCAAAAAGAAGATGGAAGTCTGCATGGCCGGCCACAAAATAATTGGGTTCCATAAATTTTATTTATTATAATAATTTAGTTTCTTTTTTAAAACTTTTTATACAAATACATACTTTATAAAACAAATATAATTTGTATTTGTACAGTAACAATTTTTAGTTAATTTTCTTTTTTCTCCTTTTTTTTAATTGACTTTATGTGTAAGATGCTGAGCTAATTTACAAGAGATATAATTTATACTCAAGTTTTTTAATGTACATAGATGTAGCCAGGATTTGATGGTTCCATTTGAGAAGAAAACCGTGTTTGGTAGATTGCAAGTATAAGTTTAGTCAACTTGTTAGGTATAGACTCCATTTGCTTTCCAACTTCTACCTTATTCAATAATTCAGATGCATTGCATTCCATTCCATTCCAAGGTGCAAAACTTAGAAAAGTTCTACGTTTTTTCTGACCATGACTATGACATGTTTTGACAGAAGAGATCATCTCACTATGACTAAGACTCATATAATATCAAATATAATTCATAATCTCCATTAATGTGAAACTTAAGTTTCGCAGTTGACATTGAATATACCAGCAATATAAATCTTGACTTGAGGCTCATCGCCCAAGTCATCAAAGTCTTAATTATTTATCTGATACACAAGACTCCAACAGACAAGATCAATTCATTTCTTCATTAACATACTCATAAATATGACCGGAAAAGCTAATAACCCTCCGTCGATCCGGCCACAGCCTCGGCCACCCACCCCTGTGTAAAGACTAATGTTCAACACACTTTATTAATGAGATGCAGCAGTATTTATAATGCTGATAGTTACAGAGATATAGACGAACACAACAAGTAGGAAGATAAGCATTACAAGAGTTTTAGAGTAGCTAGAATTCTAGTCTA